>JBBPBX010021767.1:8112-22184 GCA_038048925.1 Garcialebias charrua | reverse complement strand
GCATCTGACAGGACTCTTGCTTTTCAACATCAGATCGGACACTGTTCAGCATCTTACTGGATTTTAGCTGTTCAGTATCTGACAGGACTCTAGCTTTTCAACATCGGATAGGACTCTATCTGTTCAGCATCTGACAGGACTCTTGCTATTCAGCATCTGACAGGACCGTTTCTGTTCAACATCTGACAGGACTCTAGCTGTTCAACATCTGACAGGACTCTTTTGGGCAGCATGTTGGCACAACTGGTAGAGCTGCTGCCTCTCAGCGAGAAGGTTGCCGGTTCAAATCCCAGTCCGGGGGCCTTTCTGAGTGGAGTTTGCATGTTCTCCTCTAGCGGTTAAGCATCTGACAGGACTCTTGCTGTTCAGCATCTGACAGGACTCATTCTGTTCAACACATGACAGGACTCTGACAGGACTCTAGCTGTTGAGCATCTGACAGAATCTGTTGATAGCTGTTCAGCATCTAAATGGACTCTAGCTGTTCAACATCTGATATAGCATTCTATCTGTTCAGCATCTGACAGGACTCTAGCTGTTCAATATCTGACCGGACTATGTCTGTTCAGCATCTGACAGGACTCTTGCTGTACAGCATCTGACAGGACTCTAGCTGTTCAACACATGACAGAACTCTTTCTGTTCAGCATCTGACAGGACTCTAGCTGTTGAGCATCTGACAGAATAGCTGTTCAGCATCTGAATGGACTCTAGCTGTTCAACATCTGATATAGCATTCTAACTGCTTAGCATCTTACAGGACTCTAGCTGTTCAGCATCTGACAGGACACTTGCTGTTCAGCATCTGATAGGACTGTAGCTTTTCAGCATCTGACAGAACTCTAGCTGGTCAGCTTCTGACAGGACTCTTGTTGTTCAGCATCTGATTGGATTCAATCTGTTCTGCTCATGATGGACTCTATCTGTTGTCCATCTGATAGAACTCTGTTGAAAAACAGGAATCTAGCTGATCAATGTCTTACAGGACTCTATCTGTTCAGCATCTTACAGGACGCTGTCTATTCAACATCTGACAGGACTCTTGCTGTTCAGCATCTGACAGGACTTTGTCTGTTAACCCTCCTGTTATGTTACGGGTCAAATTGACCCGTTTTAAAGTTTACATTTTTTTTAAAAATAGTTAAAAATATTTTTTCTGCATGAAACTTTTTCTATTTGTCTTAATAGTTCCAATCAACATATAAATTGAAAATGATTCACTTTACACATTTGTACCACTCTCTGCGTCTACTTGTTACATCGATACTGTTCGGGTCAATTTGACCCGGCAGTCAAAATGAATGGTAAAAAGGGTAAAAACATTTCCAATTCTATTTGTTTCCTTGAAACTATGAGACATATTTCACTACACACACACACACACGCGCACACACACGCACGCACGCACACACACACACACGCACACACACACACGCACACACACACACACACACACACACATACGCACACACACACACACACACACACACAGACACAAATGCAGGAGAGCATGCCAACTCCTCTGTGACTGTGTTTTTTTTATCCCCTGTGGTGGAAATCTTTGTAATGATGTTATTGTCACTGTGCTCCTCATACTGTGTCACATGACTGTGTTTCAAACCCAGGAAATTATTGCTGTAAGGTAAAAGTACTAACTCAGTGCACCATTATACCATGCAGGGAACAAGGCAATGCAATTACATTTACCGGTATTTATATAGCACCAATGTGTATAGTGCCAATTTATATAGTGTCAAACAGCCACCAGTAACTACTTTGTATGGTTAGAGAATATACACCTTCTATAGGTGGGAGAGGAACTAAATAAGAAATGTCAAAATGTCTTTAGAAGTGATGGTTGTGCTTGTTTGCTCATAGTACGGGTCTTGGTTTAGTTTTTCTCGTGCTTTTCTTTCATTTCATGCGGTTTTTGTCACATTCTTGTGATAACTTCAGTTCCTTTTGTTTTTAGTGTTTTTTTTGTTGTTTTGTTTTGTTTTCAGAATGGGGGGAGAGTGGGTTTTTTTTTTCCCCCTCAGGGGGAAATCTTTGTAATGATGCCATTACCAGTGCACTCATACTTTATTTAGAGAAAACGTTGGGATATTGAAGGTACACGTTTTTATGTGTGAATGCACAAAGTACATGAGTCTGTAACAACTTGAGTGCATGCCAATGAATTATATTTATTATATTTTAGGGTTTAAACAAACAAACACTTTTTATTTATTACCGGTAACCTTTTTTTATCCAGGAAAATTCCTTTGAGATCGCAGATCTCTTTTTCAAGGGAGACCTGGGCCTGAAGGCAACCTAACATGCATGTTTTTTAGACTGTGGGAGGAAACCAAAGTACCAGAGAAAACTCATGCAGACACGAGGAGAGTATGCCAAGTCCACACAGAAAAACCCCAGACCCCATTCGGAGCTTGATCCCAGGACTTTCTTGCTGTGAGGCAACAGTACCAACCACTTAACCACTGTGCCACTCAATAAGGCTATAATAAAAATAAAATAAATGTCACATTTTTGTCATCTGTGTATGTTTCCCATACAAGACGAAATTCGTCTCTGCATTTAACCCAACCACCACCAGGTGGTGCAGTGGGCAGCCATAGAAAGCGCCCGGGGAGCTGGGGAAATAGGTGTGCACTCATAGACACCCCAAGGTGTGTAGTGGCCGGGGTTCGAACCTGGGTCCTTCGGGTCCAAAGTCGGAAGCCCTGCCTCTACACCATCTTGGCCCCATGTAGATGTTAGAACATATTAGTATGTAAACATACCTGGAATAGTGTTGTCCAACATGAATCCAAAGAAGCCTCCTACAAACATGCTGGTTGTCAGAAGTACCTGCAGCATCTGATCAATTTCAATTACACCTGGACACAAAATAAAATGGTTTTAATCTGTGATTCTTTTTAATCAACGTGTATACTAAAAATGCTTTTTTTTTTTCTTTTTTTTTTTTTCTGGTATACCTGTAGCGATGGCTTTCGGGTTCTTTAATACCCAGTTGGGAATAGCCAAACCAGTAAACATGGAGAATCCAAAAATGAAGATGTTTCGAGATGAATTCATGTCTGCATACTAAAAAAAAAAACATGACCACAAGGGATAGAATGAATTGTTGTAATAAAATAAAATTAAATCTTGGGATTCAAGAATGTGTACCTGAAGATTAGAAACTCCTGCTGCACAAATCACCCCAAACATGACCATGAACATTCCTCCCATCACTGGTGAGGGGATAGTGGTAAATATAGCACCCACTTTCCCAAGTATGCCCATCACAACCATGAACACGCCGCTGGCCACAATCACCATTCGACTGCCAACCTGCAAACATAAAGGAGATGCAGCTGAAACATAAACTCACCATCCATGTTATGGAATGCATACAGGAGTGCTGTTATCACTTTTAAAACCTCTATTAAATGTTTGCTCACAGTTCAATGAGGTTTGGCTCCACATACGTAAAAAAACTATTTGCTCATCATATTAAGATCAGAACACAATTAAAATTAGAAGGAAAATTAAAAGGTATCTTTTGGTCTACCTTTGTAATACCAAGTGCTCCAATGTTCTCACTGTAAGAAGTGGTTCCATTTCCTGTACCCCATGCACCTGCTAGCAGGCAGCCCAGTCCTTCAATTCCAATACCCCTGTTGATGGCATGTTTTGGTGGGGGTGGAGCTCCAGATAACCTTGCACATGCATGATAATCCCCGACAGACTCTATCATGGAGGAAATCACCCCAGCCAAGATGCCAACCACCCCTGCCAGGCTCACAGTCGGCATCCCCCATTGTCCTGAATTTGGTTTTGAACATGAAACACATGCACAACAATCCATTACTATGGTGCATACAGTAACACAGAAAAGAAAAAATAAATTATTTTTGAATATTTGTTTATCAAATAAGAAATACAGTTAGCTTTGATTTTCTTTCAAGATCTACACTGGCATTGCAGGATCTTACCTGGGTGTGGAAAAGTAAACCAGGGAGCTCTGCCTATAACTTCTCCTTTCAGGTCTGTGCGTGCGAGGTAACCATAGCGTTCTGGATCAGCAGGAAACACATTACATGTAGTCAAAATGTAGCAGATGAGCCAAGAAACTGTGATTCCAAGCAGAACCTAAGAATACATACATGTAAAAATTAAAAACATGGTATTTTATTGCTTTGTTGTGTTCTTTTCAAATATTTTTCATACATACGGGGAGAATTTGAAAGATGTAGGCTCGAGAGATGTGAAATTTTTTGTCCTTGCTGTACGTAGGAAGAGGCATGGCGATGTGGCGGAGATACTGTGAGAAGAGAATGATCAGACCTGTGGTCCTGTGGAAGACAGGGATGAACAAAACTGAATCATTTGAAACAATTTACTTAGAAATAAGCATTTAAAATACAATATTGTGATAGATATTCTTCATAATGACTTTACACAAACTTTATCGTACAGACTACCTTATTTTCCCCTAAACGCTTGTACTTACTACTGGTAGAAGCAGAGTCTGAATCGTTTAAAAGTTTAATTGACATACATTAAAAAAGGGATTTTGCTGTAGTCTTACTTTATTAACTTGGAGACTTTATGAAAGAATTTTACCCACATTGATGAAATTCCCCAGTGGTTGCCAGCACTGCTCCCAGCAGAGTCAAACAGGGACAGTCCAATGAGAGAGATGGTGGGAGCAATGGTCAGAGGTCCAATGAAGCACATGAAGAGACCAATCAGACCAGAGAAACCGACAAACACCTGGAAGAGTGAGCCCACCATAATGGAGCCCTGCAGCTATAAGACAAACACACAGATGTCAGAAATCTGCATCATTATTTTGCAAATGTTTTAGCTATTTTCTTTCAGCTGCTCCCTTCTGCAGGGAGGAAGTGAACTCGCATGAATGTTTTGCCAGTTGTCTTACACCAAATGCCATTGCTGATTCAACCTGGCATCAAACCTGCAGCATCAGGATTACACTAACTGAGCTACTGCAGCTCCCAATCCTTTTTAAAGTATTCTCACATTTTTATGGAAGCCCTATATGACAAGAAAATAAACAAATAAAAGCAGTGAATCATTTTTTTTTATTATTATTATTATTGAAGTCCAATAAAAAAAATTATTGTTACTTTGCTGTGAGCAGGTTAAAAACAAGCTTTGATTTATTATTATTATTATTATTTATATTTATATTTTATATTATATTTTGTTATTTATTAATTTTGTTATTTATATTCTATTATTGGTATTTAGCTTTTATATTATATTATAATTCATATTGTTGTTATTTATATTATTTTTGTATTATAAGATTTTTTTTTTCTCATTTAAAAGAAAAACGTTTTTTTTTTATGTTTGATTTTGTAATAATATTTTCTGCCACTAGAGGGTATAACGTGAACCTCCTTATGTTGACATCTGGCAGAATTAAATCTAGACTGAAAGATGGACAAACGAAATTGCCACACAAAGTTTAAAAATATAGATTTTTTTTTAAATTAAAACCATTAAATTTTAAGATGAAAATAAAATTCTCATAAAATATTTCTGACAGATGTGAGATTGCAGGACTTTGTTCTCCCAACAAACTATAGTAAAACAAAACCTACTGAATTACTATTTCATGCTACATTTTGATTATTAAATCACATTACATTACACACTAACTTAACTATACAATTAGTCCATGTCAATAAACAATTTACACTCCACAACTTGATCTACAAGGTGCTTAAAAACCACATCACACATCTAAAAATGACAGAGGCCTAAATAAATATTTAAAAAACTGTAGCAAAGCTAAACTAATAATGTTTACATTTTATCTCCCTGTAGTCTATAATAATTAGATTAAAAACAATTAATCAAAATCATTGATCCACTGAAAATGTTGTATCTATTTATTTGTAGATAGATAGATAGATAGATAGATAGATAGATAGATAGATAGATAGATAGATAGATAGATAGATAGATAGATAGATAGATAGATAGATAGATAGATAGATAGATAGATAGATAGATAGATAGATAGATAGATAGATAGATAGATAGATAGATAGATAGATAGATAGATAGATGATAGATAGATAGATAGATAGATAGATAGATAGATAGATAGATAGATAGATAGATAGATAGATAGATAGATAGATAGATAGATAGATAGATAGATAGATAGATAGATAGATAGATAGATAGATAGATAGATAGATAGATAGATAGATAGATAGATAGATAGATAGATAGATAGATAGATAGATAGATAGATAGATAGATAGATAGATAGATAGATAGATAGATAGATAGATAGATAGATAGATAGATAGATAGATAGATAGATAGATAGATAGATAGATAGATAGATAGACCTGTTCACAAGCCAGGTAATAATAAAAATAGAATATGGTCAAATTTAGAAAATTGTACATTTTAGTTAGTTTGTTTTTGTTCTCACTCTCTATAGGGCAATTAAGGTGATATAGCCAATTAAGAGAATTCCAGACAACCATATTCAAGATTACTTTAATTTAATTTATTTAATATAATTTCAAGGCTTTCAACCTTGGCTCTCGACGGAGGCAGTCGCTAGTCCTTCCCTCTCCCGTCCTTCCCCCCCCCTGCTGCCTGCAGCTCCTCAGCTAAGCACCTCGAACGCAAATTAAGATGGATTGGAGGTCTGGGCATTCGATTCTACGAACAAGATTTCTACAGAAGAACGGCAAAGGGGAGCCGGTCCACCCTCACAGAGTGAAAGAGGATACGCCATGGATTCCTGTGGGTGTGGATGGTGTGCGTCTCGCTCTCTGTGCTGTGCTCTGTGGAGGTGAAGAATCTGGATTATATTGGATTATGATGGCAGCGCTTTGCTTTTTGGCGTTTGTGGAGCACTGGTCTATCGCAAAAGAGGGAGACTTCAGCAGGACTTAATGCCTGGAGCACCCGACGTCTGGTCTGCGCGGTGACCTCGAGAAATCAGCTGTTTGCGAGCTTATCCAGAGGGTGAACAGATCACCCTCGGATTGGGACTCTGGACGCTGTGGTCAACATCTGAGGTCAGAGCTTGGATCAGTGGAAAAAGTCCCGAATTGGATCACTTGGAACAGAGTCGCCCTTACAGACTGAAGGCTACAGAAATTACAATGTGAGCCTGAAATGAAAATATTTGTCAATTCTTATCTGACTCCCTTGGAAACAGCCTTGAAAAAGGCTGGATATCTAATTTCTCCTGAGATGTGCTTTACTGTGGACAAAAACAGCTGCTCTTTGTCTTGTCTGCTACCCCCCCCCGGAGAACTTTTCTATGAGCGTTATCGGAGGCTATCTGGAATGTCTCATGGACAGAATCCTCCCTGCCTCAGTCTCAACATGCAACATGTAACTGTCTAAATGTGCTTATTGGTATAGTTTTTACTGTGTCATGCGGTGTCTTGGCAGACAAAATGTGATACATTTTTTTTAATACCAACGCTGTGACCCTCATGGTACTTTCCTTTTTCACACCTTTGACCTTCATCCCGAAACGGATGAGAGAGGCCGCGCTGAAGAACATGTCATGTGTTCTGAATAAGCAGCAGCTTTACACACTCACTCCATCTCAGGATGACTGTGCATACATAATCACGCTGTATTGGTGAAAACTGGTGCAATGTTAATAAAAGCTCTTGAATCTTGAATCTTGAATCTTGAATAATTAAATTGTACTTCTTTATTGAATAACGCCATGTATTTGAATATATTATTTAATGCTTCTGTTTTCCATTGTTTTAATGTTTGTTGGTCTGCTAGAGAACAGATGTTCCTTTAACTTTTCATAAAACAGTACATTGTTCCAGGAGTCACAGAAACAAATGATGAAAGTATTTAATATTGCTGTTTCATATGCTTAATGTCTGTTTGTGTTATTCTGTAAACCAAACCAAGAGGTCTTCATCACACAAACAAACACAAAAAGTGCACATTTTATGAATTCACTTTGACTCTTTTAGCAATGAGGGTCTCATCTTCAAATCATGCACGATCTTTGTTACCGCAACATATATTTTATACAGCACAAGCATTGTCCAAGCAGGCATTAACATTATTTCACCATGCAGAAATACAGACAGACACTGCTTTGTGACACTGAAACACTAAACGCGTACCGGCACCAGTGACTGTGTTATTTTTTTTAAATACAGCTCAGATAAGAAATGTTGAGTCTGAAACAGCCAACTCAGAGTCTTGTGACTGACATGGATGTGTTCCAGCTACAGTATCAAGTTCAACAATAAGATGGGCTTCACAAGGTAAAATGGCTTCAGTTTACTTACTGCTCTCATTCGACTCTGCCACACGTCCATGAACTCTGTGGACGACGTGTTTACTAAACTGGCATTTTGCGTCCAAGCAGGACAAGTCCACTCTGGCATGGACAGCATCGCCATGGACGGAGCCAACAATGTGAATGTGCCACCTTGAAGAATGGGCAGTCTGGAGATAAAGGTGGTAGAAATATTTGTGGGTAATTAAAATAAATCCAAACATCTTCAAGAGATTGCCACCATTATTAGTTAATTTATGATAATACCATAAAAATATCAGTACCTGTACACTTAAAAGTATTTTCAACAAAATGCAGGTAAGAAAACACCCCAAAAGTTTTTAAAAGTCTGTTAGAATCCACAGTTTCTAATTCTCGCATACTGTTAGTGAAAGGGGTTAAATCAAATCATGTGAGGATAGAGAGTGACTCTTATTAGACATGCAAGCGTTAGAGGTTAAGTGAGTTAAATGTTCATTCTTGTCTTCGTGCTGCTCAGTATCGATACCACACATCAAGCTGCAGGTAAGCCTTCCATGTAAATTGACATCTTGTGGTAAGTTATTCAAGTAACTGCAGATTTCTATTAAAAACTAACTGGGAAAAAGGTACAACCAAGAAATATGTTGATGAGTAAATAAGATGGGACTCAAACGTAAGAAATGCTTTGTTTTGGTTTCCATGGAGAGGTCTGCTGAACATTTAGTTTTTGTTCCTTGCTGATTCTTGGATTTTTAGAGGAAGACAAGAAAGCATCAGTGGTGCTAAACCAGGAGAATGTGGATTTAGCAAGAACTAGATTCCAAACGTAATGAGATGGAAATTCCTTGGCTAATCCAACGGTGATGCCAAGATTCAGTCAGGCTGAGTTGAGAAGGTCAGAGCTGGAAAATACACGTTAGTACGGGAGATTTCCTAAACAAAATCATTTATTACCCTGTAATCTCATGTGTATATGTCTTTAGTTGTGAATGATATTGAATGTTGTTTTCATTAAATGTGAGTTTTGTTTCTTGCATTTATACAGAACTATTTCTAGTGCTAAATCGAGTGACGTCAGTTTAAATTTGTATTGAGAGTTTGAGTAAATCTGAGTAAACACAATCGAATACCATATTTTTAAACGTATCCCAAAAGTATACTGTGTACTATTCAAAATCAGCCCATTGCAAAAAAGCAAAGCTGCTTGAAAGATCATCTTACTGGTAATCCTCTAGCAGAGAAATATTCCATTGTTTGTGGTGTACACTCCATTTGGCAGGCCACACACCTTAAAAGAGCTCAAGAACAGAAATGCTACCAAGTAGGTGGAGGGAAGATGTGTATGCATTAACTTTGTAGGCAAAATATGTCATGAACTATTTAATGTATTTTTTTTTATCTGTAAGTAATCATTCAATGTACATCTATACCTGATTGCCAGTTGGAATCAGTTTCATTCAAGATGACCACCACAACTAAAATGGAGCTTACTTATACTGTATAGCGCTTTCCAACCCCCTTTGAGGGGTCCCAAAGTTCTTCACAGTACCAACCATCCACCCATTCATACACATATTCCTACACCGGTAGCGGTAGACGGTTAAGTGTCTTGCCCAGGGGCACAACGAGGTATGCCGTGACCGGGGATCAACCTTAGCAAACACAATAATGACTAAAACTCTTCGTTGAAGAGTTGAATAACATTCGTTGAATGATTAAAACTAGTTTAGTGGGCGGCCGTGGCGTAGTGGTAATGGCAGTCGTCCCCCGATCGGAAGGTTGGCGGTTCGAATCCCGGTTCCCCACACCATGTGTCGTTCTGTCCTTGGGCAAGACACTTAACCCCAAGTTGCTCCCGGTAGGACTGGAAAGCACCTTGCATGGTAGTCTGCCCTACGTGTATGAACGGTGTATGAATGTGTGTAGCACTTTGAGATTTTCACTAATGAAAAGTGCGTTATAAATTGAATTCATTATTATTATTATTATTATTATTATTATTATTATTATTATTATTATTATTATTATTATTTTAAACTCACTCAGTTTAATACAGGTGGAGCTAAAAATTGACACAGTTGTAGGTGAGCATCACCTTTAACACGTACTCTGAGGGCTCACAGATCTCACAAGATTTTTGTTTTAAAAATTTGGTAAGCCCGAAGAGGAGACGTGGGTCCCCCTTCCCATGGGTTCACCATCTGTGGGAGGGGCCAAAGGGGTCGGGTGCAATGTGGGATGGGTGGTGGCCGAGGGTGGGGACCCTGGCGGTCTGATCCTCGGCTACTTAAGCTGGCTATTGGAACGTGGAATGTCACCTCTCTGGTGGGGAAGGAGCCTGAGCTAGTGTGTGAGGTTCCGGCTATAGTCGGACTCACCTCAATGCATGGCTCTGGCTTTGGAACCAGTTTCCTTGAGAGGGGTTGGACACTCTTCCACTCTGGAGTTGCCCCTGGTGAGAGGCGCCGAGCAGGAGTGGGCATACTTGTTGCCCCCCATCTTGGTGCCTGTATGTTGGGGTTCACCCCGGTGAACGAGAGGGTAGCCTCCCTTCGCCTACGTGTGGGGGACGGGCTCTGACTGTTGTTTGTGCCTATGCGCCAAACGGCAGCGCAGATTACCCACCCTTTTTGGAGTCCTTGGAGGGGGTATTGGAGAGTGTGCCTCCTAGGGACTCCCTTGTTCTACTGGGGGACTTCAACGCTCACATGGGCAATGACAGTGAGACCAGGAGGGGTGTGGTTGGGAGGAACGGCCCCCCTGATTTGAACCCGAGTGGTGGTCTGTTATTGGACTTCTGTGCTCATCATGGATTGTCCATAACGAACACGATGTTCAAGCATAAGGGTGTCCATATGTGCTCTTGGCACCAGGACACCCTAGGTCGCAGTTCGATGATCAACTTTGTTGTCGTCTCATCTGATCTGCGGCCGCATGTCTTGGACACTCGGGTGAAGAGAGGGGCGGAGCTGTCAACTGACCACTACCTGGTGGTGAGTTGGCTCCGATGGTGGGGGAGGATGCCGGTCAGACCTGGCAGACCCAAACGTATTGTGAGGGTCTGCTGGGAACGTCTGGCAGAGTCTCCCGTAAGACGGAGCTTTAACTCCCACCTCCGGGAGAGCTTTGAACACGTTCCGAGGGAGGCGGGACATTGAGTCCGAGTGGGCCATGTTCCGCGCCTCTATTGTCGAGGCAGCTTATCGGAGCTGTGGCCGCAAGGTTGTTGGTGCCTGTCGTGGTGGCAACCCTCGAACCCGGTGGTGGACACCGGCGGTGAGGGATGCTGTCAGGCTGAAGAAGGAGTCCTATTGGGCCTTTTTGGCCTGTGGGACCCCGGAAGCAGCTGATAGGTACCGGCAGTCCAAACGGCATGCGGCTCGGGTGGTTGCTGAGGCAAAAACTCGGGCATGGGAGGAGTTCGGAGAGGCCATGGAGAATGACTTCCGTACGGCTTCGAGGCGATTCTGGTCCACCATCCAGCATCTCGGGGGGGGGGAGGTGGAGCAGTACGCCACCAACACCATTTATAGTGGGGATGGCGTGCTACTGACCTCAACTCGGGATGTTGTGAGTCGATGGGCAGAATACTTCGAAGACCTCCTCAATCCCATTGGCACGTCTTCCACTAAGGAAGTGGAGCCTGGGGACTTTGGGTCGGGCTCTCCTATCTCTGGTGCTGAGGTTACCTATGTGGTTAAAAAGCTCCTCGGTGGTAGGGCCCCAGGGGTGGATGAGATTCGCCCGGAGTTCCTTAGGGCTCTGGATGTTGTGGGGTTGTGTTGGCTTACGTGACTATATTGCGTGGACATCGGGGGCAGTTCCCTTGGATTGGCAGACTGGGGTGGTGGTTCCCCTATTCAAAAAGGGGGACCGTAGGGTGTGTTCCAACTATAGGGGGATCACACTCTTAAGCCTCCCTGGTAAGGTCTATTCAGGGGTTCTGGAGAGGAGGGTCCGTCGGATAGTCGAACCTCGGATTCAGGAGGAGCAGTGTGGTTTTCGTCCTGGTCGTGGAACACTGGACCAGCTCTACACCCTCAGCAGGGTCCTAGGTGCAACGTCGGCAATGAAGGAGGTGGACGAGTCAAAAGGCAAAACTCTCAAATTACCTATCGATCTACGTTCCCACCCTCATCTATGGTCATGAGCTTTGGGTTGTGACTGAAAGAACGAGATTTCGGATACAAGCGGCTGAAATGAGTTTTCTCCGCAGGGTGTCTGGACTCTCCCTTAGAGATAGGGTGAGAAGCTCGGTCATCCGGGAGGGACTCGGAGTAGAGCCGCTGCTTCTCCACATCGAGAGGAGCCAGTTGAGGTGGCTCGGGCATCTGGTTAGGATGCCTCCTGGACGCCTCCCTGGTGAGGTGTTCCGGGCATGTCCCACCGGGAGGAGACCCAGAGGAAGACCCAGGACACGCTGGAGGGACTATGTTTCTCGGCTGGCCTGGGAACGCCTTGGGATTCCCCCGGAGGAGCTGCTCCAAGTGGCTGGGGAGAGGGAAGTCTGGGCCTCCCTACTTAGGCTGCTACCCCCGCGACCCGACCCCGGATAAGCGGAAGAAGATGGATGGATGGATGGATGGATGGCTGGATTGATGGATGGATGGATGGATGGATGGATGGACGGATGGATTTTGGTAAGGAAGGCAGCAAATTATTTCAAGAAATGCTAGTTTCAATGAGGAATATGACTAAAGGCAGGAGAAGACAAGCTTCAATGAGCATAGTACAGTAGTTGATACAGTTGACAACAGCACTGTCACTTCTGTGCTCATTGAATCAGTAACAAAGGAGGCTTATATCAGAAGACAAGTCTCATTCACGCATTGCAATATTCTTCAGTTAGATACAATCAAAATGTATTCTAGATCAATTAAAATGTATTCTACTCAATTAAGTTTATTTATGCAGCACCAGTTCATAAGGAATGTAATCTCAGACTACAGTAATAAAACTAAAAACAATAACGTACATTATAAAATGCCAATAAAAATGATCTGTCTTAGGAAGCCAGCATTGAATCCTCACGTTATCACAACTTCCCATCCTGAGCAAGCACATGGGCAATAGTGGAAAGAAAAAACTCCCTTTTAACAGGAATCTCCAGCAGAACTGAGCTCAGGATGGACAGTCATTTGCCTTGACTGGCTGGGGTTAGAGAGAAAAGGACAGAGACACAGACCAATACGACAAGAGCTCCTGAAACTCAGTTATGGCTTTTGATTTTTGATATGCCATCTTAAGAATAATTTTGGTCCCCTTTTGGCCAATCTGACACCGTTCAGAAGAAAAGGCCACAGGTTGGTCTGTTCCATTCCTTTAATAAGAGTAACTTGAAGAATTGGACTGCGCTCGACTGCTGGGACTCAGAACTTTAAAATGTAAACACGTATCCACTGAATCACTGTAAATGTTGTAGCATATTCTTCATTTTCCTATAAGACATTTGTCCTGCCAGTAATTCATCACAGTAGCACACAGCAGAATCATGCCCTCTTCAAACAAGTTTTCTTACCTTATGCCGAAGGTAACTTGCAGCAACGTGCAAACACCAGAAACAAAGAAGATTGTGCTGATGAGGTAGCTTTGTGTGAGGCCATCATGTTTCAGACACAACGCTTCAGACAGGATCAGAGGGATGGCAATGATGCCTCCAAATGCCGTCAAACAGTGCTGAGGAGTCAAATATTAAAGAAATCACTTATGACAAACTGATTTAGTCCGTTTTGATTTGCAAATCAGAAATGAAAATGCATCGTTTTTGCTCAGAGGGACAAGC
>JBBPBX010021766.1:31872-42052 GCA_038048925.1 Garcialebias charrua | reverse complement strand
GTCACACATGATGACAATATGGAGCAAAAGGTAAAGGCAATGAACTGGGGCTTCATCTACAGTAATAAGGCTGTTGCTCAGGTCTGTTGTGGTGAAGAAGAGCTGTGCTGAAAGTCAAAGCTCCAAATTTTCTAGTCCATTTATGTTCTAACCCTTATCCATGATCATGATGTATGGATTAACCACCTATCCATTATCTTTACCCGTTTCTTGCTTTTTGGGTCACGGGGGTCACTGGTGCCCATATCCAGTTATCACTATGCGAGAAACGAGGGGCACCCTGGACAGGTCCAAGTCCATCACAGGGACACATAGAGACAAACGACCATTCACTCTCTCACTCACATCTAGGGACAATTTAGAGTTACCAATCAGCCTAACATGCATGTTTTTGGTCTGTGGGAGGAAACCGGGGTTCCCGGAGAAAACCCAGGAAAGAACAGGCAAACTTCTTGCTGAGAGGCAACAGCTTTACCAGCTGTGCCACCGTGAATGACATGAGATCTGTGATTCAAGCAGCTGAAATGGATTTCCTTCACAGTGTGTCCGAGCTCAGCTTTAGAGATCGGTTGAGGAACTCAATTTTCCAGGTTACTGCTCCTCAGCATTGAAAGGAGTCAGCTGAGGTGGTTTGGGCTTTTGATTAGGTTGCCTCCTGGGTACCTCCCTTCAAAGATTTTTCAAGCACATCCTGGCAGGAGACTTTGAGTGAGACCCATAATCCATTGGAGGGATTATTTATCCTCTCTGGCCTGGGAATGTGTTGGGATCCCCTTGGAGGAGCTGGAGAGTTTCACTGTGGAGAGAAATGTTGGGGTTTCCCTTTTGGACATGCTTCCTTTGTGACCCAACCAGAGATAAACAGAAGATAGATATTAATGAAATGGATAGCATGGATGATGCCGACTTGGCTTTTCTTCCCAGGCAGTTTCACAACCATCAAAACATGGAACATTTCTCTGCATCACCTCACATTATCAACTCACGGGTTGGATGGATGGGTCAATAATTAATGTAAACTGACTTTTATTACCGTACAAACATCCCAAAAATGACTTGTAAAATGGGAACTGTCGAAACACGGTTGGAACTGAAGGAGCGTTCATGATGAGAAGTGAAACATGTAAAGCAAAACAACAAAATAATTCCAATAGTCTCTTGTAAAACTCGTAAATGTTCATTAAAATGATGCAATGTGTTGAGGCATTTTTTTACTGTTACTGTCTAAACTGTGTGATCTTTAGAAAATAATATTGGTACATTTATTTCAGCATTAGACTGCGGTAATTACCACAGTCTAAATTAGCTCCCGCTGCCTCCAGCGTTATCACAGCAGGGACGCAGACTTCCATCTGTGTTAAAGTGAACAAATATTTTGCCTTGTTTTTATAGACCAACAACAGAATTAGAAAGTTTACTTTTAAACCAGTCTTTTTACCCTGATGCTGGACTATATATCACAGTGGCTTCAGTGTAACTCACTACTTGAAAGGGCAAAAAGAAAATTAGGTTCCCCCTCTCCACTTTATTGGGATGAAGAGGAAGAGAGAATTCAACTGGAGGAGTTCAGGGCGCAGTGGTCACAGCTCTGGAGTTTTGTCCCGTTCTTATTCTGCCGTGGGAAACACTGAACAGAAGGTTTCATAGAACCGACCTGCCCGAGGAGAGAAAAAAAAGAGCCACTTTTTCATCAGAATATAACCTAACATGCTTGTACAGCTTCAAAGTCAACGCAAGCTCAGACTTCAAGGTATCACATGAAACTTTTATCAATGAGCAGAGATGTGCAAGAACAGGAAGGAAGTCAGAGAAGGAGGAAAGGAGCAGGATCTGGGGTTAAATGTGGTCCTGATAAGAAGGAACACTGTGTTGTTGTTTTCTTTTGCTCAAAATAATTGTTGATAATTGTTGATAATTTGACTTAAAAAAGAAGGACTCGTTGTTAATGCGTAAGTACTTTGTAATTCACAGTGGATTGAAGGCGTGTTTTGCACGTCCATAACTGAAGGTGAAGTTTAAAGTTCCTTGTTGTAGTTTTGCGTTTGTGAAAAGCTTTTTCGCAAAACTTGTCAACGGATGCAGCACATGGTCAAAAATGATGCACGCATGTGTGCCACAAGTGTGAGGGAGGGTGATGCTCTTTTGGAAGGCATCGCATTCATTTAGCATGTGCCTAATGTTGTGGATGCTGTGACTGACTGAGCAGAAGGAAGAGGGCAGCTGAGCAGTCTACTGCCAGTGGGTCTGTATGGGAGAAATAAGATGGAGTTGCTCTTCTACCCTCGGTAAACTCATGCATAAAGAGCATTTTGGCAAAGATTTGGTAAAAAAACTACAACTTGTATTATCAATCAATCAATCAACTTTATTTGTATAGCACATTTTAAAAACCACAGGGTTAACCAAAGTGCTGTACAATAACACTAAAGACAAGTTAATTAAAACGATAAAAAACATACAAAGCATACAAAAAAAAAATACATAAACCAGTCTTACTGCAGGTGTGTTAAAATGCCATAAAAGATAAGATTACGTGTTAAACATATTACTATGTTACCATATTTGTGCCGTATAAGTCACTTTTTTTGCGTAATTTGCATGCCCTGCGACTTATACACCGAAACAACGTATTTATGGATTGTTTTCCCCATACTGTATTTATAAACCCATTTTTGTCTGAGATATGACTGTTTTCATTCATTATGACTAAAAATATTGAACACTACCATTTTCAGCCGTTAGATGGCAATCGAGTATTATGGCACGTCGTTGTGTCATGTAATAGGACAAAGTGGCTATTAATGACAAAATTGGCTTGCCATAGACTTCCACCTTCGTCCAGCTCGCTTATGCCTGGTACCCACTGCCCCGATTTCGGGCGGCTGAAGCGGCCGGTTTACATTCAAAGTCTATGAGGAGACGCGTGGAGTCACGGCGACCAGGGAAGCGGCGCGATTCGAGTGATCAAAGCGGCGCGGCGGCAGCCCAAGTTCCCTTCGCGGGCACGCGCGCGTCCAAATCAACCTAGCCGTCGAGCCGCCGACGTCCCAAATGTTGATCTCTGGCGGCTCGACGCATCCGGCAAACAGTCGGGAGAGCCTCGCTATCTGATTACACAACCACAACGGGACTTTTTTTGGACTTTTTAAACTTACCGGATCGACCCTCCATGAACTGGAACCAAACTCCGGTAATAAACGTGGCATTTTTACAGTTGCTGCTGACAGGCTGCTGTACTCTCCAGTGTAGATCACCCCAAACATAAAAAAAAACGTTTTATCTCATCAAAGACCGTCGGAGGTGCAGTTAACACAACAACTGAACCCGGAAAACAAGCTAGAGACCCCTCCCTCTGCTACCCCCTAGTGTACGTCATCAGACGGTCTTCAGTGGCCAGTGGGACCGTGACAAGCGGCCAAAAGGGGGCGGCAGGCGCGTTTCGAGTTGTGCAGTGGGGACCAGGCATTAGAGCAACCGTCAAATTCAGCTTCATTTTGCTGCACCGCCCCGGTGAAATGCAACTAATTTGACCATTGAAGTGCATTTATTAAGTAAAAGTTCAACTGAGATGCACCTTTGCTATAAAGTTGAGCAAACAAATAAATGTTTTTAGGTTGTTATCTTGTTGAATTTAGAAGAAGTGCACAGCGACTCATCCCTCTGCGCGTTCCCGCTTCCGCGAATCAGCTTTTGAACTGCTGCTGATTTGACTGTCAAAGTGTATTTATTAAGTAAAAGTTAGACAGAGACACACTTTTACTATTAAGTTGAGCAAACGAATAATTGTTTTTAGGTGTTAATCTTGTTAAATTCTTGTTAAAGTCCTCCTGTGCACGCTCCCACGTCTGCCATTTGGCAGCCAATCGATTTTTGGCACATCATCGGTCCACGTTTCCGGTTTGTCAGTGGTGACGCGTAATAGATGAGACGAATAAGACGAATAAGACGAAGTGACGTATTTATAGATTTTTCCACTTTATTAGACATATTTGGACTGATGTGACTTATAGGGCATTGCAACTTGTATACGGCAGAATATACAGTATGTATGTTCATGTCTAAGAACAGGGAGGACTTTTTGCAATCCACACTTTTCTTGCTGGTCGCGCTACTGGATGTAAGTGGCTGAATTTAGTTAAGGTTTTAGGTACTGTATGTGTTACTTTGATCTCACAAGCTAATTGTTTGTATTGTATGTTTATCATGTGTTTAATTTGCAGAGCATTCAAATAGCACAGTTATACAGGAAAACTCAGTCCATTGCAATAAAAGTAACTTCTTTTATTCCTGTTGCAGCTCCAGCAGACGGGGTTTAATTAGTGGGACATTCCACAGAGCGAGTTAGCGACCAAGTGACGTAAAGAGGAAGTGAAGAGTGCCATGTTTGTGACAGTCTCTCGCATTTGAGGCAGATAAACGATGAAAACGGAGCCTTTGATTCTGCTCTTCAGCAAGGCCAACGGAGACTGAAGCAGGATGAAAAAAATGAAGCGTTAGTGGAGAAGCGACGTTGTTGCGTTAACGTACATCTTTAGTCTATTAACAGTTTGATGCTTCAAACCACAAGCTGAATTGCTGTGTGATGACTGGCTCTTCAAAAAGCTGATCTGCAGTTAAGTTCAGATGGAGGCGTTTTCTGTTTCAGGGGATTAAAAGCATCCCCTGCTGTGAGACTTTTGCTCCGAAATGAAACTGAATTCTTATAAAATCTGCTTTTAGTTATCATTTGGGTTGTGAAGTGGATTTTTGGTTTTTAAGATGGTAAAAGATTAATTGAAAAGTTAAATGTTTACTGCTTTACTGTTTTATTCCATGCTACAATGAAGTTTAAATTAGAGCAATATGCTCAGAATTATTAAATATTACAGCTGTGACTTAGCAACAGGGTGATTCTCTGACTTGCTGCTCCTGACTCATTATATTAAGCAAAAATGAAGATATTCTATTCTATCTGTACAGCCCAGTGGTGTGTTTGTAAGGATAGACCTCTGACTGTTATCCTGTGGAGCTGTCAGATGAAATCACAATAAAACAAAGTACATCTGCCTTTACTTTAGGTTACTGCTATTACTTCTGCTACAGCTTAATGGTTTTTGCACACTCTGCCTCTAGGAAGCGATACATACATGTCAACGCATACTGCCTTGCATCGCCTTCATGCATGCATTGTTTTTTCTCAATGAGAGTACATCTGCAGCAAAAAATGAATCCTGTGTCTGATATTTTGGTCTCATTCAGTTGATTTTATACACTTCTGAGTCACTTATTTTGTTTCTGTTTCCTCGTTTGCAGCGACCAGTTCCACCAAACTGGAAGACCTGAGCTTCCTCGATGAACAGCGCAACACCCCCCTGCGGACATCTATTCGCCTGCCGTGGCACAACACTGGAGGACGGCCACCTCTGGACTCTAAAGGTGACTGGTGCAGTCTTACTGTACACACTGTGTATATACTGTACCAGCTATGTACAGTCACAGTTTATACTGTGAATGTTTATGAAGCATTTACACTATTGTGGTCCAGTTTTCTTCTGTATGTTTTTCAGCATATTTCTCGTTCCACAATTACTGTGAAATTTTACCAAATCACATCAAAAGATTCAGCTCTTTCAGGACAATCCTGCTATGACTTTTGGTATTGGTGCAACTTTAGCTTTTTGAAATATTGAGCCTTTTCTGACACTTTTTTCCCATAGAAAATGAATTGAGCTCATTTTACATCATTCAAATCTTGAGATGTGTTTACAGCTTTTTACTGTTCCTTTCGCATTTTGTTCTGCGTCAGATTTTTTCAGCTTCCTTGTGCAAATTTAAAAACAATTCAGCTACGGTACTTTCAGCTGTTTTCCCAGCTGTTTTGTGCTCCTTTCTGCTTTATTTCTGCGATCTACAAAATTTTTGTGCTTCTTCTAACTTCTTTCTGCTAATTCTGTCAGGCTCCTTTCAGCTTATTTCTGAAAGTTTAAACTATTTCTGCTATTTCAGCTACTATTTAGCTGTTATGCTAATTTGAGCTTTTTCAGCTAATTCCACATTTTTTTGCACTTATTTAAACTTTTTTCCAGCCTAATTCAGCAAAAGCGTAGTCTCTACACTTCCTTCTGGTAGCTTAAGCTTGTCTCTGCTTTTTTAGCTACTATTCAGCTGTTTTTTTGTTGTTGTTTTTTTTTTTCAAATTACTGCTTTTTTTCAGATAATTTCCACTTTTTTGTGTTCATTTCTTCTTTCAGACAATTTGGGAAAATTGTGCTCTCTCCACTTCCTTCTGCTAATTTAAGCTTGTTCTACCTTTTAAGCAAACTTTGTAGCATTTTTTGCTAATTTCAGCTGTTTTCAGATAAATTCAAGTTTTTCATGGTAAATTCTGCTACTTTCAGACTAATTACGGTAATTTATTTCTGCTAACTTCAGCTTGTTATGCTAGTTGCAGCTATTTCTTTTATTTCAGCTACTATTTAGCTGTTTTATGCAAATTTTAGCTTTTTCAGCTAATTCCACATTTTTTTAGCTCATTTCAGCTCTGTTTGCTTCCTTTTAGTAGTTTAAGCGTCTTTTTGCCTTTCAGCTACTTCTCAGCCTTTTCTAAGATACTTTCCCATTATTTCTGCTAATTTTCAAATATTTATGCCAGTTTAAGGAAATATGTGCTCTTTCTGCTTTATTTAGCTAATTTAGGCTTGTTCTTCCATTTCAGTTACATTTCAGCATTTTTTAGCTAATTTCAGCTGTTTCTCAGCAAGTTCTTCTGCAATAAGCACTCACACTGCATTTTCACAGGAAATGCAATGTCTCTATTTAAAACTTGTAATGTATCAGTTTGTGTTGCTTGTCACGTACAAGACTAATACTGTCACCAAATTATAAGATAGGAATGCAAAAAATTGTTCATAGTAAAATAAAGTGTGGTCTGTTTGTTTAGTAACATGTTTTAGTTTTAATTCTACTCAGGTGCTTCAGGAAAAATACTAAAATTATGTTTCTTTAGATATTTAGATATTTAAAAAATGGTTAACGATGCAGTTAATGTAGAAGTCTTGAAAGCTGTTTAACCTTTATATACACTTCTTGTGCTGAGTAATAGTATGTGCGTACAGTTATATTTAGCTTAGCAGCTCAGTTTAAGTATTCTGAAAATCTTACATGTTGTAAAGGAATAAGGTGAGGTAAGGTATTTAAACCCTTACTGGACCACCATTATTGTAGATGTGCAGTTTATGAGCAGAGTTTAACTGCACAAACTGCCACCAAAGTGCGGGGTCTCAACTTTTTCAGATTAAATCAACAAATCTAACGATGTGATTAGCCAGAAATGTAATTTCACGCTTAGACTTCAATTTATGTTGGTCTACCAAAAAAATAGACCTTTTATTGAAACTATCACAAGAATTACATTAAACATTTGTATCGATATTAGCTCTGATTTAATAACTACGTTGACAAGAATTCAAATTAAAACAAACAGACAATTAAAACTTAACTGTTGGCACATTACTTGACAGATTAATAGCTTATGAAAAATAAGAAATAGGAGGAAGGAGTTCTGGAGCTAAGTTAAGCTAAAGTTGTTTACTTTGAACCAGACTGGGTGACACCGTTTCCCCCACACGAGCAGACTGCTGGGCTCCCGCACGCTCAAACACACCACGGCTCATTACCTGTTGGAGGTTCGTCTCTTGGAGACAAGAGTGGAGAAGTTTGTGGACACACACGTGGATGGGTTTGTCCAGTGGCCGTCCAGTTGGACTTCAGCGTGAGTGTGCTGATTCACGATACGAGGAACTCGCCTCCCTCGGCAGGGACCAACGGTCGAGCGCACAGACTGACTTTCAAAATAAAACTTTAGAAAACAAATTCTTCCAGAAGTGTGACAGGATCACAGTAAGGCTTTGCTATGATCCTAGCGGAGACGTGGGTCGTTGACATATGACCGGGCCGACTCCAGCTTTCCCAGGGAAGAGAAACAGTTGCAAGTAGTTCTCCTCCAAAAACTAACTTCCAAATAGGAAGTGCCCATTATATGGGGGAGGTGGGGTCTCCCCACCTCCTCAACGGCTACAGGCTGGTTAACAAAATAAAAGATGGAAGTATGATCCCATAGGCAGAAAGTCTCTTGACGGACAACAGGAAAACTGTTTACATAAATCAGCCAGATGGCCTGCCTGTGAGCACAGCTAATGTTATGTCTAACTTCATAGACAACACAAAAGAAGCTGCAAGTTAAACGTTTACTCTGACCTTGTGCTTTAGATTCAAAGACTGCTTGCTTCTGCAGAAATAAACCAGCCGAAGGGTCAAAGTCATGCAAGTAACAGATCATCATTGAAATGACAAAAATACTGTTTGATCAATTCTGAATTAACACACATTAAAGAGAAAGTTCAATCTGATTAATTAGTGTCCATTAATTCATAATAATTGTCACAAAATATAAGTGTCAATTTGTCTCCTTGAGGGCTTCAAGAAGGTGTAACACTTAGAGTTTCAGAGAGATGTGGAGAGGCCCACATCCCATACGGACATGAGGTTGCTATATCACTACACATGTATAGAAAAGAAGACACGAAACAACAGTAGCCGATAAAAGGAAGCCATTCAGAAGTGTCAGAACTTTGTAGCAAAAATATTAAAATCAATTATAAATGGAAGGTCTAAGAATAAGAAAGAGAGACAAACACATCAGGGTAGACCAGGAGAAAATAGCACAGATTACAGAATAGGCAACATATTTCATGATATGATGAACTAGGGCATCATATAGGAGGTCTTTAAAAAGATGTTGTCAATAACTGCCTAACTAAGCACAAATAAGCCTGAGAAATAAGTTCTGTTTGGATTAAGTTATTGATTTTGCTACAACTGGCTCTCAGCAGCGTTTTTATGTAGATGGGAGGATAATCCATTTTATTTTTGATTTTACAGAAAGCGGATAAAAGGAAGTTAACGTGCAAAATTAATCTTTATTTCTTGCCATTACAGATAATTAGAAAGAACCACTGAATATTTATATTTGCATTGTCTGCATCTTATTCAGTGTGAGCTGTTATACATTTTCAGTAATACAAACATCTGAAGAAAGTCAAAATGAATAGAAAACCTTTGCCTTGTATTGTATGCACCCATTTTTTTATATTTGTTTAAAAATAATTTAGTGTTATTGGTTTAAAAACAGTTTACCACAGCAGCACAATGCCTAATATATTTACCTCAATTTCTGTTCTGTTTGTTTTTTGTTTGTTTGTTTGTGTCTGCAGCACGTTTCGCTCCCTACAAACCTGTGGATATCATGCTCAAGCCCTTACTGTTTGAGGTACCCAGCATCACTACAGACTCTGTGTTCGTGGGGCGAGATTGGCTCTTTCAGCTGCTAGAAGATATCCTAAAGGCCAACGAGTCCAGTGGGAGCCAGGGAGCAGTGGTGCTGGGCAGCGTGGGCTATGGGAAGACAGCCATTATCTCCCGGCTGGTAGCGCTAAGCTGCCATGGAGGACGCATGCGGCAGATCGCCTCCAACAGCCCCAGTGCCTCCCCTAAAAGTAATTAGCTTTAGTATTTTATTTTGTATGTAATCTTTCAGTTTGTATAAATAATTTAAATTTATATTAAGCAAATTAAATTGATTTGCTTTGCAAACTTTGCCAAAACAGTATACATACAACCTGTTTTTTTTCTAATTTTCTAATATTGTATTTTATTTGGTTAGCCAAACTGGCTGCTTTTTCACTCATTTTCAGTTTAACAATACATGTCCGTTTTCAGAGAAATGTATTACTGTATTTGTTAACTTTACCACAGGTAAAACCCAGAACTTTTAAGACCTTCAGGCATAAAACAGCTCCTAAACTTTGAGGATGAACCAGTGAAATGTTGACTTTAAATTTGATTTTTAGCTACTTTGTTAATGCAGTCTGTCAGAAAGACTTTTTTGTTGCTATATGTTTTTTTCTTCTTTTGTTAAAATGAAAATATCAAAGATAACACATGGGTAAAAGCTTAGTGTTTTAGCTCCAGCAAGGTCGTTTGTGAAGCGTTATGAACAGAAAACTTAACATTCAATAGAAAATCAGCTGAAAAATGATGCAACTCTCAGGTCAGGTCCTTCCTGGGTTTTTCATTTCATTTTTTAAGATTCTTTATATATATACAGTATACTGTGTGTATATGTATATATATATATATATAT
>JBBPBX010021766.1:10933-25277 GCA_038048925.1 Garcialebias charrua | reverse complement strand
CGAAGATCGGAACTGAGGGGGTGTTTGTCATTTCATGGTGGTCAAAGCGCATTAAATGCTTCCCCGGCTTCTGCCTGCATTTTGCATTATTCACACGTGGACCCTGCTCTGGCATGGCAGATATTTTGTGATCTCACCTGTTTGGATCATCAGCTGTGCACATCCTCTGAGTGCAGCAGCTGATTGAACGTCCATTTGGGCAATGGATCACAGGCAGTAGTCCTTCTGAAGCTTAACTGCACTTTTTACCTCTTTCAAGGCCAGTCAGTGCGCGGTGAAATGGCTACGTGTGGCAGGTGATAGTATGGCAAGCCATGTTGCCATATAATTGGATCGTCAGCCGCGCGCGTCTGCTGACGCAATCAAAGTTTCCAACACCGACCAGACCCACACATTAATGTTATTATTATGGACCAACCCGGTCCGAATCCGGGGCGGGCGGGGCCGGGCTCCGGATTTGGGTTAGAAATGACAGCTCTAACACTGAGTGTCTGGGATCACAGGAAGAGGCAGAAGGATTTGAGTCAGCCTGTAGCCACAGAAATCTGTGGTTTGTTATTCAAGATGTTCAATCTACCTGCAGTTTCTTTAAAAATTGTTTACAAAAATACCTAAAATTGATGCTGTTTTCAAGACCGAGTGTTCACACCAAGTATTGATTTAGATTTCTGTTTATTCATTTTGAGGCACTTGTCAGAATTTATACCTAAAAGCTTACTTGAATCCTTCTTCCACATTATATTGCCTTTACAAGATAGCAACAAGGGGTGATTTTTATTCTCTCCTGCCTTGTGTACGGTACATTATTCCTCCAAGTACTCCTCTCCTCTTACTAAAAGTCTTATTACATGTTCAGTGTTAAATTTCACAACCTAAAGCTCCTCTCTGAATTTTCACCACTAGATATTTTAGTTGATGCTAGCATGAGCTTCACCTCCGTGTTGTTTTTATGTTTCCAGAGAGGAAAATTTCAGAGGATGACCACATCATTTTGATAGATGGGCTGAACGAAGCAGAGTTCCATAAGCCCGATTATGGAGACACCATTGCCTCTTTCATCACTAAGATCATTACCAAGTTCCCTCCCTGGCTTAAGTTGGTGGTCACTGTTCGGGTCAACTTGTTGGTAAGTAAGATAATGCATTATGTTTAAAAATGGACTGTATTTGTTGAGTTGTGCCAGAAAGACTTGTTTTAAAATAGGGTTTTTTACACATTACAATTTCTAAACAACCATCATAGAAAACAGTTAGTAGTATGTGAGCGTAAGTTCCCTCAATATAACTGTTGAACATTAAAAAAAATCTTAAGTGTGTTCGGTTGTCACTTCTCAAGATGCTCTATGACATCAAACTGTCAATTTTCATACTCGTGAGACTTCCTGTCGAAAAAGTCTGGCATATCCAGGAATGTTCACGAAGAACTTGGCAGACAGTGACCCCGGGCCCCGGGCTGCAAGGCAGGAAAGAGCAGCCAACTGACTTTGAGCCGACTAACTTGATGACCCTCGGTCAAACACCTACAAAGCTCTTCCAAGGCTGTGTCGAGCTCTCCCTCTGGCTTCAGACGAGGTTTTGGCAAGCCTGCGGAGCCAAGCGACAACCAACGGCGTCTTGGATAATGGCATGGCAGCTGACTGACATCCAGAGTGGAGGTTATTAATGTTCAGGCAGAAGCCAAGCATCCACTTCTGTCCATCAATACGCAACATGAATTCAAGCCATTTATTTGAATTCTCCACTCTTGTTTAGAGTTCTGTTAATAGAGAAGGATCACTCGCTGTGATAAATCAAAACGTCCGATCATTTGCATTCATTTTTTGTTAATAATATTTTCATTAGGGATCCTCTGATGAACACGCTGAAGCAGTTATTCGTTATGAGAACAAAATATTTGTTGCAGCCCCAGAACTTGTTTGCATTCTTGCTTTCTGTTGCTTGATAGACTAACATTTGGTTTATCTGCGAGGCGTTGCTTACGCTTCATTTGTCTTATGGATTATGATCTCAGCACATTCACTCATCCTGTCTGTGCCTGTGTGCAAACTAAGAGCCTGTTTGCTGTACCTTGTCATGATGTGGAACAGAGAAGTGTTATCTCACAGAGGCAATGTTTCTCCTGCCTCAGACAGGCAGAGGATTGCAGGATTAAGGTGCATTGATTCCTCCAGCCCCCAAGACACAGACTGAAATGTGAGCTTTGGCTAAGACCTCTGCTTGCCTTCTAGCCACCATCACATCCATCCCCTGCCTCTTAATACTCATTTTTACCATCTTTTCTTCTTCGTAGCCACACTTTTAACTGTAAAAAATGTCTGCTTTGGCCTGATAGCTCAGCGAGCTTTGCTTCATGCTGCACAAAGACTCCTCTGGTAATAAATGTGCACAAGCAGAATTTACTTTAACAACAGCTCAGATTGCAAAGAACTTTTGACGTGGACTTTTTGCAAAAATACCCTTTTTATTGCAGAAAGGGCTACTGTTTGAACATTTTAAATATATTGATATTTTTATTGCTTTATAGACAGCTTATTTGAAATTAGAGCAGTATTAAAGTCCTAGCATTACTTGAAGGAATGCACATCACCTGTCACCTTTTAGGCCAGAGATTGAAACTAAGATTGTCTTGATTTTTGGTTAAATCTTGACAAAAATGTTATGTGCAATGTTGCACGATCTGTTAGCTCTCAAAGTATGTGTTGTGAGTTATTCTCAGCTATTACCACACCAAGTTTTAGCTCAGTGTCTATAAAATTGACTGAGTTATGGCTGTTTTTGTGTTGGCTAATAACCATTACCTGTAACTGCATCAGCCATCTTGAATTGTGTTGACTCCAGAGCATAATCTGTTTTTGCAAGTGTTACAAACAATTAAACACAAGTCAAAGGGCAAAAACTTGGTTGCCTTCGCCAGTGGGCAATAATTAAGCAAAAATGTTGCCCAAATGTCCTTTATCTCTGAGTGTCTCTACTCTGTTCTTCTCAGGAGATCACCAGCCTGCTGCCCTTTTCTAAAATCTCCCTGGATGACTTTTCTGACAACAAGGACATAAGCACCGACCTGAATGCATACATCCAGCATCGCATCAACAGCAGCAAGGACATTATGAACAATATCAGCTTGAACGGCAAGGCCGACCCTGGCACCGTGAGCAAGCTCAGCAGCCACCTGATCTCACGCAGCCAGGGCTCCTACCTGTACCTCAAACTCACCTTAGATCTGTTTGAGAAAGGCCACCTGGTGATCAAAAGCTCCAGCTACAAAGTGGTGCCCGTGTCGCTGGCCGAACTGTACCAGCTACAGTGCAACATGAAGTTCATGACCAACTCGGCCTTTGAGCGCTCCCTGCCCATCCTCAACGTGGCTCTGGCCTCACTGCACCCCATGACAGACGAGCAGCTGTTTCAGGCCATCAACGCGGGCTTTGTCCAGGGCGAGCTGCCATGGGAGGACTTTCAGCAGCGCCTGGAGTTGCTCTCGGGTTTTCTCATCAAACGACGGGACAAGACGCGCATGTTCTGCCACCCCTCCTTCAGAGAGTGGCTGGTGTGGAGAGCTGATGGAGAGAGCACAGATTTCCTCTGTGACCCCAGGTCAGTCCTTTGCTCTATGAGCACAGATGATCCACTCTTTGAAACATGGGCTTCTGTTGTACATGATACGCTTGTAAAGCATCAGGGATCATGCAGCGTGCACACACACCCCTTAGTCTGTCAATTAGTCAATTAATTAGTTAAGGTGCTTCTTCCAGTTATTTAATGGTTAACGATTGTGTACCACAAGGCTTAGTCTTTAGGACCCACCCTCTTCACAATCTACATAGGTAATGTAGGTCAGATCATCCCTGATAGATTTTTATGCTGATGATACCCACCATTACACCCTGTGTTCACTGGTTAACTGGACATCATTAACCTCACGCAGACTCTATCACTGGTACATTTTCATCTTGAAATCACTTCTTGGTCTGCTGCCTTCATACATCTCCTACATGTCTCTGAGTGCAGCTACAGCGTGCGCACTCAGTCAATGTCAATGTCAATTTTATTTATATAGCACATAAAAACAACCGAAGTCGACCAAAGTGCTTTACAGTAAATAAATAAATAAAAAACAACAGAGTAAAATGCATCTAGTGCCACTAAACATAATAAAGCTATCAGTAAATACACAACAACAATAAAATCTGCTCAAAATTTGATCTCAGATTCTGACCTCAGGACATTATTACCTGCAGTGTTCCCTCAGTGAGGACTGAACTAAACAAAAGGGTCTTATCCTACTCCACTCCTGTTTCCTGGAATATCTTGCAAAAAGATCTGAAGCTCTCGACCTTGACCTCTCTTAGGCCCTGTACACACGTAGCCGGATATCAGGAAAACCGAATAGTTTATCATGCGTTTGGCCTTTCATCCACACAAGACCAGTTCAAGATATAATGGGAGCAGAAAATAATACAAAACAAGCTCGGCTTACATGTTGGTGATATTTATTCAGAGAGTCACTTAAGACTCATCGCTGTTAATAATCTGTCACTTTTGGAGCTCCGTACAAAAGGGCTCAGTAAATACCAACCACCCTCTTTTAAAAAAAAAATCCTAATTAGGCTAACGCTGGTTGTAGAGTTCATTAAGCTGCTAACAAAGAACAACTGCGTGTGCACGTTGTGTTTTCAGGGGAATAAATGATCGGCCCTTTATAAACGAATAATAACAAAAACTCTGACCAAAGTGGAGATTTGAGAATTCTCCTCTTTCGGGTTTGCATGTGGACTTTCGGAACCGGAGATTTGCGCATTATGTCTGCGACAGATGGTGCGGCGCTGACGTCACATGTGTGTGTAAAATGTCAACATACCTGCTCTGACATGATTCCCAGTCGACATTTTCCTGCGTTTTATTAACTTTGTACTCCAACACGGTATTTAATAGTAGTTCAACCTCGCGGTCTGTCCACACAAACAAACCTCCAGGCGTCATGATTTAATACCAACAGGAAGTTGTGGTTGCTTTGAAGGGCTGTGATTGGCTGATATACGTTTCACCTTTGCACTACACTGCCTCCTATGGGTTGGGCATATTCTTTACAACGCTCTGTGGTGAAAATCACCGGGTTCATCAGGGGTGTCAAACTAATTTCCACCGAGGGCCACATCAGCTTAGTGGTTGCCCTCAAAGGGCCAGATGTAGCTGTAAGACGGTATAAATGTAGTTAAATTTAACTAAATGTACAGTAATGTAAATTAAACGCAACTACTCCTTATTGGTAAATAACTGTTTTTTTTTTTTACTTATTCAACTTACTAATATTACATATAAATATTTGCACAGATGTAGAAATATATGTCTACTTCTTACACTGTTATAATATAAATCCTTTTGACTTATTGATTATGTGACAATCAGACCTTTTAAGCTCTCAAGGGCCACATAAAAAGATGTGGAGGGCCACATCTGGCCTTGAGTTTGACACGTGATGTAGACGATCATTTTTTCTATCCGAACATGTATGTACGGCAATATTTTTTTGCACAGATATTGGTTTTTTCAAACACCAGGCTACGTGTGTACAAGGCCTAAGTAGCTTTAAACATCTGCTAAGTTCCTGGCAAAAACCAACACAGACATGTTCCTGTTTTTAGTATTTTACATCGCTTTACATTGTAGCTGTTTTTGTTTTGTTTTCTCATATCATTTTCGTTCATTTATTTTTTCCCAATTACTATGCTTTCTTTTATGATTGTCTACTGTTGTCATCACTCTTTGTTAAAACAGGTCTCTCTTGTAGCTGAGTCCTTGAGGCACAATGAGACTAACTGTATAAATAAAGGTTGAATGAAAGTCTACAGTAGAATACAGTTAAGGGTTTGTTGATAATTTAGCTGCAATAAAAAGAAAACTTTCTGGAGTTTGGATGGGAATTCAACCCCTGATGTCAAAATGATAGAGATGACAGCACGCACTTATGTACAAAACAAATGTTTAATGAGTTTTTATTTCACAATATGACTTCCAATTAACTGTTGGTGGCATTTGCGTTTTGTGGCTTGTGCGGTTTTGCATGCAGGACAGGGAGTGTGTATAAAGAAAAAGTTGAATCAATATACACAGCACGACACCCACTTCTGCCTCAGCGAGGTAATTGTGTTTGAGATGCAGCAGGTACACCAATAATCCTGACAACGTCTTATTTTGCACTGTGTTAAAAGCAATTTGTAACAACGCTCCATTACACTGCACTGCTGCACGCAGAGAATATGAAAATATATTTTAATTAAATCAAAAACACAATTTTTGTCTTATTGCATTTCTGAAACTGTGATCTGGACATTGTACATGCTGTCGTATAGAAGTTATTAAATATGTCACTTATTCTTGGGCTTTTCTTGCTCTGTGAGACAGACTGTTTCAAGTGTCTGAAGAATTTGAAAATCCAGACGTGCAACTTTCATACATGCTTATTTAATAAACTGAATGATGTCAGTTTGACTGTCTCCCAACCCCTTCCACATACCTCTGCTCACGTATTGATGTCTGTAAATGAATCAGCACCAAGATTCATATTCTGCTCATTCACAACCTTCCAGCTTCATTAAAAACAAAAAGCTCACACAGTCTGGCACAAACAGGGAGAATTGTAACCAGATCAAAGTGAGCTGCAGTCATGCATGTCCTTTTAATGAATTTCGGCTTTAATTGGTGCCAGAGCGAAGAAGTAAATGGCCGGTTTATTCTGTATAATTTTGTTTTCTTATTAATTACATTTTTCACCATCTTTTCTGTGGGTCACTGCACATCATTCACACTGGCTCAGAATCAAGAGGTTCTCCATGACGCAGCCAAGTTGGCCTTCATTACCAGAATAATTAGTGCTTTCATGTTGTATGATACAGATGAACAGTCTTTCCTAGTTTTAACTGCAGTTTTTTTTTTGTCTGTCTGGTTTCTAACTCAGGAGTGGCCATGCTTTCATGGCTTTCATGTTGTCTCGCCAAGAAGGGAAACTGAATCGTCAGCAGACAATGGAGCTGGGGCACCACATCCTGAAGGCACACATATTCAAGGTACAGCTACTGAGCTAGCATTCATTTAAAAAGTCCATCTTCTGGGGAAATCTTTTTTCAAAGTCATATCAGAAAATGTTGAGAAAGCCTCAACAGCTCAGAGTTACTGCTGTTAAATGCAGGTGTTTGCATGTTTTTGTTCATCTGCAGGGGCTGAGTAAGAAAACAGGCGTGTCGTCCAGCGTGCTTCAGGCTTTGTGGATCAGCTGCAGCGCTGATGGACTCTCTGCAGCCTTGGCTTCCCTGAGGAACCTCTACACACCCAATGTCAAGGTGAACACGCTCTTTGTGCTGTTTTGTTCTGCGTCTGTGTAAAAGAGAGGTGGAAGAATGAGCTCAGCATTTGATTAACAGATTCAAAGGATGTTTTTTTATTTATTTAACGCCACTGAAAGTAAAATAATGTTATTTATTTATTAATTGTCAGATCAAGCGAGCAATTATTAATCATTTGTTTCTTATTTTCAGTGACTGTATCTATTTTTCTGCCTGCAATAATGCATCTGTCACTGCTTAAAATCATGTCAAGACACTTACCTGCCATTTCTCAGTTCAGTTTATTTATACAGTGCCAAGTCACAACAGACGTTATTGCAGGGCACTGAACGGAAACATTCATATATAAACATTTATCTGAGGAGCAGACTGCTTTGAGTTTAACTCCATCGCAAAACTCTTATCTTGAGCAAGCATGAAGGCGACAGTGGAAAGTAAAAACTCCCACACGAGGAAGAAAACTTTAGCAGAACCAGGCTCAGGACAAGCTGCTTCGACCGGCTGGGTTTGAGAGGAACAGATACACAATGGCAGGTCCAGAATCACATGTTAAAGGACAACACCCACCGTGACAGTAACAATTCACCATATTGGACAATTACTGTAGTAGAATATGATGTCTATTTTCATTTTTGCATTTGGGCCAGGCGAGTGTAAAATAAAAACAAAAAAAAACAGTGGAGTCCCGGAAAATTCCGGAAACCCCGCCGAAGATTGCCGAAGTCCGGAGTGACGTAAATACAGGCTCCACTCAGAAGGCAGGAGTGAGTTTGCAATGGAGGTTTATGAGAGTCAGAGTTAAAACTGCAGTTAAACTCGTGGCTGCAGAGGTTCTAAATATTTCCTGGTGGGCTGTGTGTTCAGGACCAGCGCTTCCAGTTTTTTTTTTATTTTTTAGAACTTTTTAATAAGCCGCTAACCCGCTGCATCTGTCGCGGACACACCGCGCGAGCAAGCAACACACACAGAGTGGACCTGACACACCGCGCGCGAGCAACCAACACACACAGAGTGGACCTGACACACCGCGCGCGAGCAGCCAACACACACAGAGTGGACCTGACACACCGCGCGCGAGCAGCCAACACACACAGAGTGGACCTCAGTCACGCGCTGCATCTGTCGGACACACCGCGCGCGAGCAGCCAACACACACAGAGTGGACCTGACATACCGCGTGCGAGCAGCCAACACACACAGAGTGGACCTCAGTCACGCGCTGCATCTGTCGGACACACTGCGCGCGAGCAGCCAACACACACAGAGTGGACCTCACGTCACGCGCGCGGGTAAATTAAGTAGAGCAAAAGTCTTACCCGCAAAACCTCCCGATTTCTCATGTCGAGGTGCAAGCCTTCTTCGCTGGTCGGTCACTTTATAAATCCATTATGAATTCTTTAGATTTTGGGAAAATAATGAACAGTAACGCCATCCTTCGAGATATTAGAGCAGAACTGGGCAACACATCGTTTTTATTGGTTTTATTTAGGGGTGTTGATCGATTAAAATTTTTTAACTAATTAATCGCACATCAGTTTTAAAATTAATCGCGATTAATCGCGATTAAACACTTAAAGGCAACTTATAATAAAGATGGATTCATTCATCAGTTAAGTCATAACCTTTATTGTTTTTACTTTCACACAGTGTTTAAAAACTAGAAATAATTTTGTAAAGAAAATGCAGCACCTAACTAAAGTGCATTGCAAACATTCATTTTGTGGTTCAAAAACATTTTACTGTTTGATAAAACTATGAATTAGTGTGAACTGAGATTTAGAACCTTACAGAACATTTCTGCTTTGTTTTAAACCACATGTATAAGATCTACTCCTCTTCATTTATCCAGCTACTAAGGCAAACCAGACATTACTGTACAGTACTTGCATTTTAAGTCCTTGAACCTGGGATCAAGTGCAGTAGCATTCTTGAGCCAAGTGAGATTGGAGTTCTTCTTTCGTTGAGCCAGGTCTTCACAAAAGGCCTTCTTGAATCGCAGTGTGTTGACAGTATCATCATCTGAAGGCTCCATGACTCTGAACATGTGGCAGAAGGCAGGCAGCACCACGATGTACTTCTGTCCACCCTGAGTTTCTGTGACATACCTGTGAAAACACAAATTAATAAACAATAATCAGGTCTCTCTTGTAAATTAGTCATTGAGGCTCATTGAGACTAACCTGTGTAAGTAAAGGTTGACTGAAAAAAACCTCAGAGTTTTTATTTAATTTAATTCATTTATTCATTCATTTAGAGTAAAAAAGCAAATTCATCAAAAAGAAAAACACTGAATGAAAAGGGAGCAGAAAGAAGAATTATATTTTATTTTAAACACACACACACTAACTAACCAATATCAAACTTAACTACAAAGAAAAAGAAATAAAACCGTACCTGCATGGCTCAGGTAGCTCCTCCAACTTTTTCAGCTCAGCTTCTGTAAGCAGGGGGATTTCACCGTCTGTCCCGAGCGTTGTTGTTTTTTTTCTCAATGTTCCATTCGTGTCCAGCCTCTGGACGTGCTGCGCGCAGGCCTCTGCACAGTGGCGCTCGGTAGATTTACTCACAGTTAAAACAAAGGAGTGCAGGCTCCAGCTGTCATCAATAAAGTGAGCCGTGACACCCAAATAGTTATCATTGCTAGCAGAAGTCCAGTGATCGCATGTGAGTGCAGGTACGGTGCTTTCGCTAACAGCGTTAGCAAGCGGAAACCGGAAGTGAGGTCGGCATCCGGGGGGAGCTTTTCAAAATAATCGTTGCGTTATTTTATTTTAACGCGTCATAATAAATAAAATAACGCAAATAATTAACGCGCTAATTTCGACACCATTAGTTTTATTCGTAACTACTCGGCAGAAATAATGAAGCTACGTTGATGCATGCTTGTTAGAACTCCGCATGCATTCAAGGCGGAAACTTCAGTGACGTCAATGCCCATATATGGAGAGGGGCAGATCTTCCCGGAGCTGCTGCTAAAAACTGCTAAAAAACATGAAATAACACATTTAGCGTTATTTCTCTACAATATAAATGAACGCTACTGTTTTATTATTTAATTAACTACTAAATATTAATGGCGATGCAATTTGAAAACATGGTGGGTCATGTCCTTAAAGATAGAAATACAGTATACTGTAGTAGTCCCTCGTTATTTGGCGGTTCGTTTATCGCGGATTTGCTCTGTCATGGTTTTTCAAAATAAATTTGGACATGACACACAATTGGCTGATGATCTCCTCTACTAACTGCAGTTAAGACTCTGGCAGCAGCATTTTAGATCAACTGAAGACATTTTTATAAATGTATTTGGACACCCAGATAACAAACCATTGCAATAGTCCAGTCTAGACATGACAAATGCATGAACCAGTTTTTCTGCATCACTTTTAGATGAGATGCTTTTCTCTGTCCTAAACAATGTCAGTAGATGTTAGTCACATATTCCAATTTTTTACAAGCAATGTGGAAAATTAAAAACGTTGTAATGAAATTGGAAAACATGAAGAAAACTGAAACCAAAGACCAGTTCAAGATATATTGGGAGCAGAAAATAATACAAAACAAGCTCGGCTTACATGTTGGTGATATTTATTCAGAGAGTCACTTAAGACTCATCGCTGTTAATAATCTGTCACTTTTGGAGCTCCGTACAAAAGGGCTCAGTAAATACCAACCACCACTTTTTTTTTTTTTTATCCTAATTAGGCTAACGCTGGTTGTAGAGTTCATTAAGCTGCTAACAAAGAACAACTGCGTGTGCACGTTGTGTTTTCAGGGGAATAAATGATCGGCCCTTTTCTGGAAAGTCTATTTAATCAAAGTTATGTATTCTGGCTCACGACAAAATTGGTTTTCTTTGCCATTAAGGTTCTGGTTTCAGCGGGGCTCCATCACTTGTTGTCCGATGTGAATTATTGGACTTTCTCATAGAATCACTCAAAGAGACGTTTGCACAACGACCTTGTTGTTGTCCTTTGATAATTGATTCGACACACAATTTCCCCTCCTGTTGCAGAATTCTCATTTAGTGGTACAGTTTTGTTTGATAAGTTGTTCATTATTGATTTCGTCCTGATGGGAGAGTAAAGCAAACTGGATAATTGCGTTCAGTGTTTGTGGCCACTTTGTTTGGTGTCTGACCTTTGCTTGAGGAGTTTGAGGCAGTCATCGAGGACACAGCGGTATCTACTCGTCCCCGAGTCATTCAGAGACTCAAGAGGAATACTTAAGGATGAAAGATTTACATGCAGCCAAGAATTCATTTTAAAATGCAATTACAGCAGTTAAGGCCTCGTTATACTCGCGCTTTGGTCTGCACGGCAGCGCGCGCATTGAGCCGTGCGGCTTCATGCGTTTACAGGTAGTCCCCGATTTACGAGCGCTCTGATCTACGAGGTTCCAGACTTACGAGCTGGTGAATTTTTGGAAAAAACGCAAAAAATACTGAGTTTTCATGTGTTTTTTCACCACAGTTCGTTAGCTAAACATGTGGACACACGTTTCCGATCATTTTTATGCACTCATAAGCAGTTTTTTGATGAAAAACGAGTGTTTGTAGTCGCGCTAGCGAAACCGTTCCAATTTACGAGCGAAATTCCGGACTTACGAGAGACATGGCAACCGTTCCGAAATACGAGATTTCCGGTTTACGAGCGCCTCGTTGTAACGGATCTCGCTCGTAAATCGGGGACTACCTGTACAGTGTTGCGGCTGTGTTTATGGTTGACGCACGGCGGCGCATGGCAAAGTGCTGTTCTTTTACGGACCAGCAGGTGGCAGTACCCTCTAAAACCTGTGCATATGTTGCAAGAAAGGTGTAGAAGAAGAAATCTACCGTAGAAGAAGAACTGTTTGAAGTCACACAACAACAAAAAATGGCTTTCCGCTCGCGTGCTGAACTGTTGTCTTTATTAGAGGAGCAAATCATAATAGAACAACAGTTATTGTGTCTTGCGGTTTTAATGCATGGAGTCAGCGGAGGAGGAAGCGATCACTTGACTTTTGGCAAAAAAAACAAAAGAAAAGTCCAGATCAGGGATGAAGAAGGGGAATTTAATACATTTGTGTCACATACAAAACATTCCTCCATGCGTCGTGACGCCGTCTCCACGACCACAGCGGCGCAGACAGCTGCAGGCTCTGGCGTGAAGAGCGTGAAGGCTGTCGGTGAGGTCCCCACCCGAGCTGTCAATCAACTCAGTAGCGCCCACGGCGCGCGCACTAGCCTTACGGAGTTTCAAAAAATCAGAGGTGCGCGACACGTGCCAAAACGACGTGCGGGGCCTACGCGCAGGGGCGGGGACTGTGATATTGCATCACTTTTGGTGCGCGCACCCTGGCGCACTGCGCGACGCGTCGAGCATAAGTCTATCTTTAGTCTCTCATTTCTGTGCCCTAGTCGACTCGTTTTAAGCTTCTGAACGGCGTAGAACCATAGAAATATGTGCACATAAGTGCAATAAACTTTGACTTTGTTACAGTTTTCCAACAGCAGCTGTGTGAATCCATCCATCCATTTTCGTCCGCTTATCCGGGGTCGGGTCGCGGGGGTAGCAGCCTAAGTAGGGAGGCCCAGACTTCCCTCTCCCCAGCCACTTGGAGCAGCTCCTCTGGGGGAATCCCAAGGCGTTCCCAGGCCAGCCGAGAAACATAGTCCCTCCAGCGTGTCCTGGGTCTTCCTCTGGGTCTCCTCCCGGTGGGACATGCCCGGAACACCTCACCAGGGAGGCGTCCAGGAGGCATCCTAACCAGATGCCCGAGCCACCTCAACTGGCTCCTCTCGATGTGGAGAAGCAGCGGCTCTACTCCGAGTCCCTCCCGGATGACTGAGCTTCTCACCCTATCTCTAAGGGAGAGTCCAGACACCCTGCGGAGAAAACTCATTTCAGCCGCTTGTATCCGAGATCTCGTTCTTTCGGTCACAACCCAAAGCTCATGACCATAGATGAGGGTGGGAACGTAGATCGATCGGTAAATTGAGAGCTTTGCCTTTTGACTCAGCTCTCTCTTCACCACGACAGACCGGTACAGCTGTATGAATTATTTTATATTTTATATTTTATAATCTACAACTATTAACTTTTGAAGTCAAGCCCAATAAAGATGGTCACCACAGTCAACTGATCTTAGCCAACATAATAAAGGTTATAATCCAACTAATTTTAAGGATATTGAGCTAAAATTTACTATGGTAGTAGCTGACGGTCATCCCCAACACTTACTATGAGAACTATTGTTACTTAAAGCATCTACAGTAACTTTTGTCATTAACCCTGTCTTTCTGTTAGCAAATTATCTTATGAATCACTATGCAAACTTTAGTAAAACATTGAGAACATAATCAATGGATGCACAGCAACAACTGATTAACTTTTGGAGTTAAACTAATTCAAGAGGGCTGCCACAATCAACAGACCCTAACAAATTGTAAAGGTATTGAGTTAAGACTTGGGGTGGTTGTACACATTTCACAAGATCTTGTGCCATTGACATTTGTCTTTTCCCATCAAAAGATGAGCTCATTCCTTCATTGATGCTTGGCTGTTAATTATTTTTTTGTGTTTGTCTAATCAGGTCAGCCGACTCCTGATGCTGGGAGGAGCTAACGTGAATTACCGCACCGAGGTTCTGAACAACGCCCCGGTGCTTTGCGTCCAGTGCCACCTCAGCCACCATGAGATCGCCTCTCTGCTGCTTGAGTTTGGCGCCAGCGTAGATGTCGTGTCCGAAAGTGGCATGAGCCCCTTGTGCTTCTCGGCCGCCGCAGGACACCTGGGACTAGTGATGCTGCTCTGTAACAAGGGAGCCAAGGTGAGAAATGAAACTTCCACACACTTGTTGCTATGGCGACGATTTATCTAGTAACTAAAGGCGTGAAATCACCGGTCATCGCTACCTGTTTTTATATTTTTCATATATCGGCTGTTTGCAACACATTTACCGTATTTTTCCGGCATATAAGTCAGTTTTTTCATAGATTTGTCAGTTGTGCGCCTTATATGCCAA
>JBBPBX010021765.1:0-42052 GCA_038048925.1 Garcialebias charrua | reverse complement strand
TTTTTTCATCTTTTTATCCTGTTAAGCACCTTGGTCAATGCAAGGCATTGTAGGAAGGTGCTATACAAATAAAGTTTATTATTATTATTATTATTATTACTATAGTTTATTACAATATAACATATCTAGAGTTTAGACTGACCTATGCTTTTATTTTATAGAAATTTAAGTATAAATCATTTGGTTTCCTGAAGGCAGTTCATAGTTCTGACAACAGGGAGTCTCAGGTATTGAAGACATTGTAGGACATTAAAACTTCAGCATTTAATCCCTGCTTGGGATTTTATTAATGTTACCATTCTGGATTATTGAGATTTTATGTTACCATCTAGATTATTGCACGTTTACAAAGACAACTTAAATCAATAATAATTGGGGGCTCTTGAAAAACCATCATTTCTAAAGGTTTCAGTTCACTTCTCATATGTATCTATGATCTTCTTTTCAGTGGTTTTTAACAGCTTTCCTAAACTGACCAAGCTACACTGAAGGTGTATGACCTCATAGCACCAGGGACCTGCTGGGAGTGTCCAGAAGCTGAATAATAGGCAGAGTCATCTGCTCTCACACTATTCTCATGTTTCTCACATTATTCATATTTCGAGGAGAACGGTGGTAAACTTTTTTTTTTTTTTACTTTCCTCTGAAGCTAAATTTCATTCCCACTTTTAATACAAGCAACTAATAACACTGGATAAATTAAAAAAATAAATTAAATCTGTCAGAGAGTCAGAGTCAGAGAGTCTTTATTGTCATTTGCAACGCATGTAGTACATGTGATGAAATGAGATTATGTACACTGTGCACCCAGCACAGCCATTTACTGTTCCCTTAGTCCAGATTGAGTTTACAGCTCTGGTCCAAATGGAAGCCATTTAAATGCAGCTTTAGATGTCCTACCACAGATGTGAACATTTACAGACACCAGTGCAGAGGCAGCTGTTCACTGTGTTTAGATATTGAGTGGCAATTCAAAATGTGGCAAGTTTTTTGCAGTGTCTGCATGAATCATGAAAACACATTCCAAAATGATCAAAAGAAAAAAAAAGATGTTCTTAATTTTCTCTGTTCTCCACAAAGGTCATAGAAAATTATTTCTTAAAACACCCATTTCTCAAAATCTTAATGTCTGTTTCCCATTCACGCCGTGATGTTTTACCATAGCAACCAGCTCCAGAGGCTAAACCTACACACAACTGCCAGTGGCACAGAGCTGCACAGACGAGGATGGAGATGCAGAAAACAAGAGCAAAAGCAAGACAGCTATACATTTATATTTTTTAATCTCTTCACTAAACTTACCTGAGACAGTAAAAACAGATTAAAATATTTTAAAATGTATTTTTGTACAAATGGTCTAAATCAATGTTTATTAGATTTTATCAATCATCTGAGCTGATCTGCTTAACTAATTTAAAGTAAAAAAAAGTTTTCTGACAGATGGAGAAGGTCCTCGCTGCAGCTTGCAGCACGGACCGGTGTAAAAAGCACGGAAGTGGTTATTGCACACCGGAAATGAAGGGGGCGCTAGTGGCGCTATTAAGGGGGCACTAGTGGCGCTATTAAAACACAACAACAACAAAATGAATGGAAATTAATATTTTAAAGGCACTAGTGGCGCTATTCTAAAAAAAAATAATGGAAGTTAATATTTTAAAGGCGCTAGTGGTGCTATTACAATTTTTTTTAATGGAAATTAATATTTTAAAGACAAATGTACATTAGGAACACATTTATCCATCCATTAATTATCATACATGCACGCTTATCCCTATTACATTTTTTTTAATGGAAATTAATATTTTAAAGACAAATGTATTACATTAGGAACACTATCCATCCATTAATTGTCATACACACACGCTTATAGTGGGTTTGCCAGGGCTGCATTCCAAAAACTATAATATGCTTGGTTGCAGGTGAGCTCAAATATTATCGTTGTTTACCATAATGTGTCATTGGAAACTTCATAAACTGCGCTCAAATATCCAGTTAGTAAAATTAAGTAGAATTATTCATTTTGTGATGTAGTTTGAAGGTTATCATTGGTTGAACAAACTGTGAAATAAGGGGCAGATAGAATATAGGGGCGGCCGTGGCACAGTGGTAATGGCAGTCAACCCCCAATCGGAAGGTCGGAGGTTCGAGTCCCGCATCCGCCCACCATGTGTCGTTGTGTCCCTGGGCAAGACACTTCACCCCGAGTTGCTCCCGGTAGGTCTGGATAGCGCCCTACAAGGCAGGCTACCACTAACGGTGTATGAATGTGTGTATGAATGGGTAGATGGCTCGTATTGTAAAGCGCTTTGGGGCTCCTCAGAGGGGGCTGGAAGGCGCTATATAAATAAGCTCCATTTACCATTTACCAAAAGATTCCATCTTCTTTCTGCTCCCTTCATTTTATCCTACTTGTATTCTTGTATCTGATGAAACTGTCTTGTATTGTTCTTTTAAAATGAATGAATAAACATCAAATCAAATCAAAATCAAATATCCAAGGTTTTTTAAATACTAGTGATCATGAAAACAGCGCCCCCTTCATTTCCAAAATGCAATAGCACCACTTCCGGGACTGACACCGGTCCGTGCTGCAGTCTAAAGGTGTACTTGGACAGATGAGAGAAAATAAAAATCCAGTAGCTCATTAAGGAAGTTACCTGCCTTAATTACAATGACTGTTGTTGTTTGTACATCTCTGAAACAAATTCATAGGGCTTGAGTGAATGTATTACTGTTGGAATAGGCAGATATATTTAAAACTCATCAGAAAAGCAGTAAAGGAGATGTCGAGTCAACCTTTCAGCGCCAACACATGATTCTAGATATTAAAGAAAAGTGGCACGATCAACTGTTGGCTGCAGTCAGAAGAACGCACAGATTTCTCAAAGGACTCATTTCAGCCAAAGGCTTAATACATTTCCTTTGACAAATAAAGCTATTCATTTGTTCAAGAGGCTCCACTTTTTTATTTTTTTATTTTATAAAAATAAATACATAACAAACACACATCTTGTAAAAAATAAAATATAAAATGAAAGGCAGCAGAAAGAAGAAAAAATCGTATTATATCTGCCCCTTTTCAAAACAATCCATTCAAACGATAATTATCTATGAGTAACAAAAAATGAATAACTCATCCCAATTTACCAATTCCAACGCATTACACATTAAACCCCTTCATATATATTTCTTCAACAATTCACTTTTGATCATTTTCTTAAACACAATCATTGACATAGCTTTTTTCACATCACACTCCAAGTCATTCCACAAGCCAACTCCCTGGACTGAGGTAGACCGTCCCTTCAAACTAGTTCTGTGTCTTTACAAATACATCAGTCCCCTTTAGATTGTAACAGCTTGATCTTTTAACAAAATGTGTCTGAATATTTAAGGGTAGTGCATTATTATGAGCTTTATACATCTCCATTAAAATATGGTAATCTACTAAATCATGGAACTTCAGTAATTTCTTTAAACTTTAAGAGCTATTATGTGCCATGTACACACAAAATTAAGGTGAATCACAGCAATGAAGGCTGAAATACAATTCTGATATAAGTGCTGTGAGGGCAACACTAAAATGAAGACTAAATTAAAGGATAAGAAAGGACTAGAAACCTGTCCAGGTGTCCCCACCTCTCACAGTGACCAATGACCCCCACGACCCGAAAAGGAAGAAGCAGATAAAATATAATGGATGAAAGGATGGATGGATGGATGGATGGATGGATGGATGGAAGGATGGATGGATGGATGTTTGGATGGATGTTTGGATGGAATGGATGGATGGTTGGATGTTTGGATGGATGGATGGATGTTTGGATGGATGGATGGATGGATGGATGGATAACTGTACCCTGAGAACTGAAAACTTATTCAAAGTGCTCTATATATCTTTGTATTTTCAAGGTGGAAAACCCTGTAAGTGTAGTTCCCTCATGTATGTCCTATCAGAACACTTCTTATTAAAAATTAAAAACTACTTATGTTGATGTCTGAAGTTTGCTTGTTCATGAACAGATGCACTTGTTACTGAGATTTGATTCTGGTTGTATCTGACACACATGAAGAACAACAGGAATAAATAAACCTACCAGTAATTGTTTTGACCTGAACACAGATGGTAAAAATAAAACTCTAATGTAGATTGTGCCATTGATGGTACTCCCCACTAGCCTGGTTAAAACCAGACCCTTGTCCTTCACTTCGCTTCGTACTAGGGTCTGGGACTTCTCCCATAGACAACGATTTCTCCGGTAGATTTTTGACCGGACCAATCAGAGAACAGAAGGCGGAGTTTTGAACGACGTCGACTGACGTCGTCAGTTAAAATGGCTGCCGCCACGAAGGAATTTTCATGAAAACAAGGTAAAAAACTATTATTTCTTTGCTGAGAAAAAATGTATTTCTTAGCTGACGTTATATCAGAAGTGTTCCTGAGCAATCAGAGAGCAGAAGGCGGAGTTTTGAACGACGTCGACTGACGTCGTCATTCAAAATGGCTGCCGCCACGAAGGAATTTTCAATAAAACAAGGTAAACTATTATTTCTCTGCTGATAAAAAATATATTTCACCGCTGACGTTATATCAGAAGTGTTCCTGAGCTTAACAGTTCCTAAATCAATTCACGAAATGGTCAAATCTGCTGGATTTAAATGTTTCGGTTTGACATTTTCCAAACAGCCTCGGGTGCGCTACGAAAATAAATGATAAAAAATCGAATTTTATCTCAAATGTTTCATCTAGGCCAACAGTCAGTAAATTAGAGCCATATAATTACACACTGGTAGCAGAAAAAATATCCACCGAGTGGTTTCTGAGCTATTTATCTGATAGCCTGGACCTCGCCAGGCTAAACTAACAAAACTTTGCCTTCTGTTCTCTGATTGGTCCGGTCAAAAATCGACCGGAGAAATCGTTGTCTATGGGAGAAATGCCAGACCCTAGTACAAAGTGAAGTGAAGGACATGGGTCTGGTTTTAACCAGGCTAACTCCCCACCAACTATTTACAGAAACATCTCCATTAGCATCAAGTGTCCTTCTCTGTACTGCCGTTTTCTCAATAAACTCTTCACATATGGTTCACCATCATCTTTTGCCTTCTTGGTTTATTTTTTCAGTTTAGTCTTCAAGCACACATCTGTTTGAGCACAGCTGGACGATAACGCTGCTTCAGCCTCCTGCTCTGTGAACACACCTGCTGCTCAAAGGACGACGCAACAGTAATCTGCTTTCATGTGAAAATAACCCTCTGATTTTAATAAAGAACACCAGAGGCATCAAAGTGACAAGGCTACAAACACCTTCATACCATTTAAAGGTGATGTTAATTTATGAAGGAGGCAGTGCCGTTCTACTGATGGCAACAAATACACATGCAGGGAATTTGTTCGATTACCTCACTTGCAGTTATGCAGATTGAACTGTACCCCCTTAATTAACATGATCAATTCACATTTAACACATGCACAACTAGGCCTGTCATGATAACAAATTTTGCTGGGTGATTAATTGTCTCAGAAATTTTTGTGATAAAAAATAACAATGTTTGAAATTTGACAATTATTAGTAATTATTGTTAGTGGTGTACGCTAAAATCACATATATTTTTTTTAATTCCTTTTTTGTTTTGTTAAAAACAAGGCTGCGTGTTCTATTATTTCTTTATTTACATTTACAGTTGAAAGATGTGATAATTTACAGTATTGGTGTATCACGTCAGGCTACATTCTTCTAAATCAAACTGAGCTGTGGGCAGCATGGACGCTCCAATGCTCACGACAGTCACTCCTGAGTCGTAGTGCAGCAGAACTCAAACTAACAATACAGGCACAGCACACAAGCAAAGCAATTTCCATCAAACGTCTGCTGACGACAAGACGAAAGATGAAGGAAATCTGAAAGACGACCAGCAAGAAAACTGTATTTGATCAAATTCTCTAAGAATTTAGATCATACCATACCATACCATTTTATTTATAAAGCACTGTCAACAGGAACAAGTCCACACCAAAGTGCTGAACAAACAAACACGTAACAGGCAACACAGACAATGAAGTGCAACACGAAAAACATTGCAGATCATAAGTAAAACGATCAAATATAAATCAGCTGGCATTGAAAGCAATGGAGTAGTAGTGAGTTTTTAACCGGGATTTGAAAACTGAGAGGGAGGGGGCCTGTTTGATGAGCAGCGGTAACTCGTTCCAGAGTCTTGGGCCTGCTACAGAGAACGCCCTGTCACCCCTGCGCTTAAGGCGAGTTTCTGGAACTCTTAAGAGTACCCGGTCCTCTGACCTCAAAGCACGTGGAGGGACATATGGGTGTATCAGATCCGAGAGATAGGCGGGGGCGAGACTGTTCAGCGATTTGTAGACATACATGAGAATTTTGAATTGGATTCGAAGATGAACCGGTAGCCAGTGAAGGGAGGCCAAGACTGGTGTAATGTGCTCTCTTTTGCGTGTGCTGGTTAAAAATCGGGCAGCTGCGTTCTGAACCAGTTGTAATCGTGCAATGGTGGCTTGACTGACGCCAAACAGAAGTGAATTGCAGTAATCAAGCCTAGATGTAATGAATGCGTGAATCACTGTCTCCAGGTTGTTTTTTGATAATATGGGCTTCAGCTTAGACAGACGCCTCAGCTGGAAAAAACAGGATTTGACGATCATGTTTACATGACTGTTGAGTTTCATGGAAGGATCCATTATCACTCCCAGATTTGTGACTTTTTGTTTTTCGGACAGGGGTAGAGCAGAAAGGTCAATGCAGTGGTTCGAGGTTGTGTCATTGGGAAGGAACAATATGGCTTCAGACTTCTTATCGTTGAAGCTTAAGAAATTTAAAGCCATCCAGTCCCTGATGTCAGCCAGGCAGTCGAGCAGAGGTTGAATAGAGCCTGTACCATTTTGTCTTAGGGGGAAGTAAATTTGACAGTCATCGGCGTAGAAGTGGAAGGGTATATTGTGTTTCCGGAAAATAGCACCGAGTGGCAGCAGGTATAAGGAGAACAAGAGAGGACCCAGGATGGACCCCTGCGGAACCCCCCATTTAAGAGCCGCCACTGCAGAAGTAAAATCATTGATGGACACACAAAAAGACCTGTCAGAGAGGTAGGATCTGAACCAGTTTAGGGCTGACCCTGAGATGCCCACCCACTGCTCCAACCTAGCAATGAGGATCTCATGGTCGATGGTGTCGAAAGCGGATGTGAGGTCCAATAGGACAAGCAGCACAGAGTCACCAGTGTCTGTGGATAGGAAGATGTCGTTAAAAACCTTCAGTAGGGCAGTCTCAGTGCTGTGGAGGGATTTGAAGCCAGATTGGAATAGCTCGGGGATAGCGTGATCCTCCAGGAAGCACTTTAGCTGGGACTCAACTATTTTCTCTAGAAGTTTAGATACAAATGGGAGTCTGGAGACAGGCCTGAAGTTGGATAATACTGACGGGTCGAGGTTTGGTTTTTTCAGGAGGGGTTGAACAGCAGCATGTTTTAATGATTTTGGCACCACACCCGAGGATAGACTGCTATTTACAATAGAGAGAATGGAGGGACCTAGAGTGTGAAAAACCTCCTTTAGTAGCCGAGGGGGGACCACATCAAAGGGGGAGCCAGATGGTTTCAGGTTGCACATGACCTGCTCTAGAGAGGACAGAGAGACTGGTTCAAAATGGTCACAAACAGTAACAGATTGAGGTGGGATGGATGGATCGTGAGATGGAGGAGAAATGAGAGCCCTGGTGGTTGCGATTTTATCTAAAAAGAAATGTTGGAAGTTCTCGCACAGATCAGTCGAGGCTTCCATGGGTGATTGTTCAGTGAGGTGGAGAACAGAGTTTAGGGTGGAGAACAGAACTCGAGGATTGCGAGAGTTTGCAGCAATGATATCAGAGAAGTGACGAGAGACACATGTCTTTGATTAAAAAAAAAAAGCATTCGATACTATTGATCACACCATTCTCCTTGAAAAACTGAACAAATATGGTATTAGAGGACAAGCATTACAGTGGGTATCTAGCTATTTGAAAGATAGGAAACAATTTGTACAAATAAATGATGTAAGATCTGACCTCTGTAATATCACATGTGGAGTTCCCCAGGGCTCTGTGCTTGGACCAAAGCTATTTATTTTATATGTGAATGACTTGGTAAATGTGTCAGGACTCCTTAAATGTATACTTTTTGCTGATGATACCACATTTTTCTGTTTAGGTGAAGATATAGAACAAATGTTGGAATTGATAAAGACAGAATTTACCAAAATACAAACTTGGTTTAAAATCAATAAATTATCATTAAATCTAGAAAAAACTAATTACATGATATTCAGTAATAAAAAGAAAACTGTTGATGTTCCACTCAAAATTGAGGGTGTTGAGATTTGTAGAGTGAGTGAGGTGAAGTTTTTGGGTGTTATTATTGATGACAAACTGACATGGAAACAACACATAAATTCTGTAAGAATAAAAATAGCTAAATCGATTGCAGTACTATACAAGGTCAGAGACCTATTGAATGATAAAGCTCTGTATTTGTTGTATAACACAATCATTGTTCCACACTTAATCTATTGTATTGATGTTTGGGGGAAAGCGTGTAAAACAATCACAAAGCCTATTTTTGTATTACAGAAAAGAGCTGTAAGAATTATCACTAGAAAACATTACTGTCATCCATCCAGTACATTATTTTATCAACTGAAATTATTGAAGTTCCATGATTTGGTTGATTATAATATTTTATCAATTATGTATAGGGCTCAGAATAACGAATTACCTTTAAATGTCCAAATGAATTTTGTTAAAAGACAAAGTTGTTATAATCTTAAGGGGACAGAGATGTTTGTAAAACCACAATTCAGAACTAGTTTGAAGGGACGTTCTACCTCAATCCAGGGAATTAGATTATGGAATGGCTTGGAGAATGTAGTTAAAAATGCCAAGTCACTGTTTACATTTAAGAAAATGATCAAAAGGAATTTGTTGAAAAAATATATATGAATTAGCGTAATGTGTATTGTATCAATTATTAGTTATGTATTAGTATTAGTATTAGAAAATTAGAAAGAGTTAGTCATTTTGTACTGCTGGTGAAAGATTATTATTGTTTAATCTGATTGTTTGAAAAAAGGGGCAGATATAATAAGATTTATTCTTCTTTCTGCTACCTTTCATTTTTTTACATTGTGTACGTATCATTAATGGGATTGTCTTGTATTGTGTTTCTTTTGTAAAAAAAATGATCAAATTTAATAATTTGCACACACCGTGTGCACCGGTGGCCCAGCTTTGCTTATAACTTCTCTCTCCCTCTCACAGTCTCCAATTGAGAAAGCTTATCGGATGATGAGCGAAACGTCTTGTTTGTTACAAATAAAGTCCAGTTGTTCTGTATTGAACGCCTTTTTTTGATTTTATCATGTCCTGGACGACTGAGAATCTACACCAGCAAATTTAATAAACATAAACATAAACATAAACGTATTGTGATTTAGCAGTTTTCACTGCTTTCTGATATCAGCGCCAGCTCACTTTTACCATTTGAAAAGAGACCTGCAGTCTGTCTTTTTTCCATTTTCTCTCTGACTTTCGGCATTGCTGCCTAATGCCTGGTCCCGACTGCACAACTCGAAACGCGCCTGCCGTCCCCTTTTGGCCGCTTGTCACGGTCCCACTGAGCCACTGAAGACCGTCTGATGACGCGCACTAGCGGGTGGCAGAGGGAGGGGTCTCTAGCTCGTTTTCCGGGTTCAGTTGTTGTGTTAACTGCACCTCCGACGGTCTTTGATGAGATTAAAACGTTTTTTTTATGTTTGGGGTGATCTACACTGGAGAGAACAGCAGCCTGTCAGCAGCAACTGTAAAAATGTCACGTTTCTTACCGGAGTTTGGTTCCAATTCATGGAGGCTCGATCCGGTAAGTTTAAAAAGTCCAAAAAAAGTCCCGTTGTGGTTGTGTAATCAGATAGCAGAGGCTCTCCCGACTGTTTGCTGGACGCGTCGAGCCACCAGAGATCGAATTTTCTGGCGTTGGCAGTTCGACGCCTAGGTTGATTTGGACGCGCGCGTGCGTGGAAAAGGAACTGCAGGCTGCCGCCGCGCCGCTTCGATGACTCGAATCGCGCCGCTTCCCGGTTCGCCGTGACTCCACGCGTCTCCCCATAGACTTTGAATGTAAACCGGCCGCTTCAGCCGCCCAACACCGGGGTAGTGGGTACCAGGCATAACAGCTCTGGTCGTGTCATTCAGCCACGGTTCTGCCCTGAGTTTTGGTCTCCTAGATTTAATAGGAGCCACTTGATCCAGAGCCTTTAAACAAGCAGAGTCAAACTGGTTTGTCAGCTCCTCAGTGCTGGAGAGGAACAATGGGGGCTGAATTAACATGTCATTGTTAGAAACCTCAGTGAAATGTGCGGCAGTTAAATGGTTAACATTCCTGCCTTTACGTGCAGAAATGCATGTTTTAGGAGTTAGATGGGGGAGGGTGAACTGAAACTGGACTGGCATATAGTCTGAGAAAACATTGTCACCTATTTCAAGGTTTGAAACGGTCACATCACATGTTAAAACAAGGTCCAATAAATGTCCACGCTGCTACGTGGGAGAGTTCACGTGTTGAGTTAAATTAAATGAGTCCAAGATCATCTGCCAATTCTGAATGATTGACAGCTGGTGTTAAGAGCTAGAAGGAAAAGCTATTTTTAACAAATTAGTTTAAACATACTTTTGTAAGTGAAATACTCAAAAAGACCTAAAGACTTTATTGCATAAAATATATTGGTATTTTAGTTTACATTATTTTAGGGATGCACTTTAAAAAAATGTCCGATAACCAGAACTGAAAGATTTACGTCTTGACTGACTTCTGTCGTATGATTGTTACTACTGTATAAGTCTTTGAAAAAAGTCAGAATTGATCAAATTAGTATTGACAACTTAAAATTAAAACTGAATTGAACTGAAATTGGTTAACAGCCCCCAAAATCGAAATTAGTGCATCTTTAGTCAAAATAACCTTTGCAATTTGTTTTAAGCATTTGTACCAACGCTCTAGTTGATGTCTAAAAATCTCCATAAACTTTATTAAAGTTAATACAGGGAGCCCTCGACCTACGGCAACTCGGACTTAAGGCATGCAACATAATTAATAAAAATATGAAATTAAAAAAAAATATTTAAATCTTTTTTTGGTTTTTTTGTTTAAATGTTCTTTATTTCATGTGTACAGCACTTTGTTGCAGCTGTGGTTGTTTTAAATGGCTTTATAAATAAAGTATTAAAATTATTATTTTTAACCCGAATTATGCAGTTTCCGGTAGTTTCCGGTCGCAATGTTTTTAGCTTCTGTTAGCTCCGGTTTCGACAGCCAAACCGTGTTGGTTCAGAGATTGCTCCGCGCGGACACATGCACTTCAGCTGAATGGCGGTTTCGCGGAGAGACAGATAGACGAAGGACAAAGACGCTGTGGAACGCGTGAAGCAGCAGACAGCGAGATGTAGTGGAAATACCACGAGCTAACATGCTAATGCTAACGGACCCGACTGGCGCGGCGGTCTGAGACGGCTGCTGGGGCCGGGAGCTCCATCCATGTCTGCATAGCAACCTCAGATGTTTGATGGACACCGAGGTAACATGCTAAAATGCGAATAAACAGCTGGGCAGCCTTTTTGGAGGGACGACACCTTGAGCTAACGGGGGGCTAAAATGCTAAAGCGGCCCGGACCCGACTGGCGCGGCGGCGGAGAGCCTGCTGCAGCCCGGAGCTCGCATCGATGTCTGCCTGGTAGCCTCAGATGTTGGATGAAGACCGAGGTAACATGCTAAAACGTGGATAAACAGCTGGGCAGCCTTTTGGAGGGACGACACCAAGCTAAGGGGGGGCTAAAATGCTAACGAGCCCTGACCGGAGACACGGACCGACGGGCGGTGAAGACCAGCTCACAGTAAGAAATTGATTTTTTTAATTTAATTACAGTACTGTATGTCTCTAAATGTAATGTACAGTACTGTATGTGTTTTTTGATAATTATTTAGCTGTGTTAGGATAGGTAACTTGGTAACTGTTCATTACCGTACATGTACGTGTATCAGTGGCGGCTCGGGTGGTCCCCGACTTACGTCAAATTTGGGTTACGAACGGCACGTAGGTCCGGAACTCGTTCGTAAGTCGAGGACTCCCTGTATATGACTTGTTGAAAAAACATTTCGTAATACCAATAACATAAGGTGGACTCGCATTTCACAAGTTCTTTGTTTGATTCAAGCCTCTATCAGAAATATGAACTGGATCAAGGACAACATGAAGCTCAGCAGAATAAAATATATGGTGTCAAATAGTGGTGTAACAGTACATCGATTTAAATTGACATATCTATTAAATGATTAATGATTCAGTTATAATGTGGCAAAACTAAAACATCAATTCATATCATCATTTTTAAAATACGCTTTTATTTTGAAATTCCCAAGGCATAAAGTATGCCATTTCCGTACACGGTTGCGCTCTGCAGCCACCTCAGCAACATGGCAGACGAGGCAGAGAACACAGATAATGAAATTCACTCTCCTGCTGGATTTAAAGCTCACTGACATCATCTTTTAACTTTCCATAAAATGGCACAACATATATATATATTAAGATTGACCTCTGATCGTTTTTGCTAAAACAATGTTAAATTAATTAAAATTCCTCTCAAAAACAGTTTAAAATTAGCGCCTTTTTTTTTACATGATAAATACGGTTTTTCCCGTCGCGCGATTATGACGTCACACACAGACTCGCCTCAACTGCGCACCTTGTTTACAATGGAGAAGATACAAACGCGATCCGTCCAATTTAGCCATTTAAAACTTTATATTTTAGCGGTTTGTCTTCAGAGAAGCCAAAGTTATTTCCAGTAAACAGCAGGTTATAATTTTTTTTCAGCTCCTGCTGGTTTTTGGAGACTTTTCACTTCAGGAAGTGAGCAGCTGTGTGATGACTTACACCAGCTGCAAGTTGAGAGGCAGAAGGAATTCTACAACATGTAAATCGTTTCCACAGCACTGAAATGGTAATATATTAGTTAATGTTTCTAATAATTATTCAACATTAATTTATAGTTTAAAAAATTAGTCCCTTTTAAAATATCTGTTAAATATATTATTTTTTTATTTTATTTTGTTTGTGTTTTCAGGTTTCCAGGTCTCCAGTCCATCACCTGAGGCTCTTCCTGTTGAACCACTAGTAACCCAGACTTTCACATCACAGCAGGTAAGATTGCATCAACAAAAAGAATAGTACTCAACAATATTCTTTGATGTAAATCTGTTGATTTTCTGTGGTTCTGATGAGGGAAGTGACAAAGTGGATGCAGCATTCAGCCCATAATGGACCCAGATGTCCTCTGCGTCCAGACCTACAACACCTGGACAGGAGGGTGGACGAGGAGGTGGTGGAGTCTGAAGAAGTGTACAAGCAGCAGGATGAGGAGAAACTAGTTCTTAATGACACAGCTAGCTGCTCAGTAAAATTGAATTTCTAGTAAAATTCTGATTTTGCAGATTTACAGCTGTAAAGTGTCATTTTTACAGAGCTGATGAAGTCAAACACCACTTGCTGATATTTTTTAAACTCAATTTTTTTTGATAATCTGTTCATATTAATGTTTCCCCAGAGGTTTTCATATATTTGATAATATGGGATGGTTTTATTTTAATAAAATGTTTTTTTTAACATTCACCAATTTTGTTTTTACTAAAGTACGAGCTGTGAGTTGTAGATGAACGAATGAAATTAAAACAGATACACAAATATTCTCACAAAGAATAACTCAACACTAACAGATAATATAGTGTACTACTGTAACTTTATTTACACATAACTACAGAAACACTTGGTTCATTGTTATCCTTTTTTTTCAAACAATATGTTCATTTGAACTGTCAGAAAAAATATATTTTCATTGATTCATTTTCATCTCAATGCTCTGGCCAGTTGTAGTATTTCTGCATATTTTGATGTCTTGATGCACAAATGTAGCTTTCTGTAGCATCAGTCCTGGTGTTCTACAGATCATGAAGATGTCTCCATCTGTTCTTTAACAATATCAAGGTTTGTTCTCCTCCACCTGGGTCCACTCTTCAGGTGAAGACATTTCTGTGAATTGATGATAAAACACACAGACACACACAGTATATATTATATGCAGTATACTGTATATTAAGACAATGGGTCAAACTAATGTCTTCAGACTCCAACACCTCCTCGTCCACCCTCCTGTCCAGGTGTTGTAGGTCTGGACGCAGAGGACATCTGTCTAGTTTCTCCTCATCCTGCTGCTTGTACACTTCTTCAGACTCCAACACCTCCTCGTCCACCCTCCTGTCCAGGTGTTGTAGGTCTGGACGCAGAGGACATCTGGGTCCATTATGGGCTGAATGCTGCATCCACTTTGTCACTTCCCTCATCAGAACCACAGAAAATCAACAGATTTACATCAAAGAATATTGTTGAGTACTATTCTTTTTGTTGATGCAATCTTACCTGCTGTGATGTGAAAGTCTGGGTTACTAGTGGTTCAACAGGAAGAGCCTCAGGTGATGGACTGGAGACCTGGAAACCTGAAAACACAAACAAAATAAAATAAAAAAATAATATATTTAACAGATATTTTAAAAGGGACTAATTTTTTAAACTATAAATTAATGTTGAATAATTATTAGAAACATTAACTAATATATTACCATTTCAGTGCTGTGGAAACGATTTAGATGTTGTGGAATTCCTTCTGCCTCTCAACTATCAGCTGCTGTAAGTCATCACAGAGCTGCTCACTTCCTGAAGTGAAAAGTCTCCAAAAACCAGCAGGAGCTGAAAGAAAATTATAACCTGCTGTTTACTGGAAATAACTTTGGCTTCTCTGAAGACAAACCGCTAAAATATAAAGTTTTAAATGGCTAAATTGTACGGATCTATGGAAGCGTTTATGGGACGTATTTAAAACTAAAATGGTTTAGCAGGAATGCTTTTTCATTTCAAAGTCAAGCTGCCTTTTTTGAGTCATAAATAAAATTTAAAATGAATAAACCAAACTGCATTTTCATTTTCTTCTTCGAGACTGCTCAATTTGTAACTTAATTAAAATGATAAGTAAAATAACATTTAACATTTAATTTTCAATATATGTCTAAGTAAAAAGTGGCCAAAATTCATTTTGAAATCTCAATTTTGAAAATTAAAATGAAATAGCAGAAATGCTTTTTAATTTCAAAGTCAAGCTGCCTTTTTTGAGTCAGAAATAAAATTAAGATTAAATCATTTTCATTTTCTTATTCAGCACTGTTATATCTCATTGAACTACAGAGCAAACTGCATTTTCATTTTCATCCTGCACCCCTGCGCTCAAAGTGTGACAATATTCAATCTCAAAAGCAAACCCAGAGTAATGTGCTTGTCAGACAGCAGAGGGCGGCAGCGCTCCTGTTTCATTGTGCTGAAACCCAGAGAGTCACGTAATGCGCTTGTCAGACAGCAGAGGGCGCAGCACTCCTTTTGCATTGTGCTGAGTTTTAGTCAGGGGAAACAGTTGTCCCGTGAAGACTTGATGCCATGTGAAGATGGGATGTATTTTGTCAATACGCATGCGCGAGCATGCGCAGTGTCAATAAGCCAATTGCGTCATCATGGAGCCGTGGGATCATCGTACGCTGCAAGTTACGAGCAAAATATAAGTCTGTGAATTGTTTTGTGCACAGTATACATGGTGTTATTGTGTATTTACATAATTTAAAGTGTGCAGTGCATTTTCTGAACCGTTTAAAGTGGGCAGCAAAAGTGTGCAGCAGTGCATTTTCTGAAATTGTTTTGTTGACACTTTGTGTGTAACATGTACGCGACTTCGGAGTGAAAACTACGTTAGTTTATGTGCGACCAGTGCAAGTCCGAACCTTGTGAATTTATAAAGACAATATAATCATAATCGACCTGTTCAGATTACTTTTACTAGCATATTTAGTTTTATACCAGCACATTACGATGAAGCGATGAATAACCTGAGAACAGCCTGAAAAGCTCTGAGGTTTAGTATCTACAGTACTAACGTTGGGCACGTTTTATTAAAAGAGGTGGGACACAATCTTATTTATCTTAAATTAGCACAGACAGAGCGTGGCCAAAGCCTTAAGTTTCAACATCAGGTGAAACACAAGGAGGAATAAATGTTGATAATTGCTTTATTTTTATTAGTCACTACAGGTGTAATACAAGCAGGTCATGCAGGCACACTGCTGCAATACTGTGGAATAAATGCTGATAATTGCTTTATTTTTATTAATTACTTTAATTGTGTTTTGCAATGATAGTGTGCACCTTCTGTTTTTAGTTTGTAGTAAGCCTGGATGGAATTTTGGACTCTGTGCAGCTCCTAGAGATTAAATGTCCTCTAAATAGCTCCATGTCATTTGCACAGTTTCGTGTTGGCCAAATTGTGACATCAGATGCTTAGAAGATGACAAGGACCTTCTTACCAATGGGCAAAGTGGATTCTATGTCCAGGTGAGTAAATGTTGCAATTTTCAGTATATGTACTTATGTGACAGGTATTTGTAAACCTTCATTAAAACATATTGTACATTTATTCTTCCAGGTTCATTCAGCAGACAATGACATGCCTGGAGCTGCAGAGCTGCTCATCTGGACACCAACAGAACATCTGGAGTTTAACTTTTTTTTTGACAAAGATTTTACAGAAAAACAGATGAAACACCTCCATAACTTTTACTTCTCAAACATGCTTACAACAACACATCAAGAACTCTGTATGAAGCTGCTTTGGAGAAAATACCAGTCTTAATTGTTGTTTATATTAGTTTTTATTTTTATTAAAAAAATTAAACTCCAAGGCATAATATCACATTCAGACATATTAACTCCATCCATCCATCCATCTTCTTCCTCGTGGTTTTACGTCATGTCACAGGGGCAGCAGCTTTGAGCAGGGAGTGTCCAGACATCTCTTTCCAGAGCAACTTCTTCCATCTCTTCTGGGAGGACTCTTACAGACTTCCCAGACCACTCCAGCATGTCCTGGGTCTTCCCTGGGGTCTCCTCCCAGTGTACATGTTAACATACAATAAAATGTACAGACAACAATAAACTAATTATTTTATCAAACTTTATTGTGAAAAACAACAAACAGAAGTGCAGTGAGAATGTGTAGCCTGCTCTGAAATAAATTAAACAGTGAACTATGCAGACCTATTTTGAGTCCTTCCTATATTGTATTTGTGTAAAATTAAACAAAAAAACTAACGAGTCATTTCAGTTCATTCACTGAGTCCTTGCATTTAATTTGGAGGGGGAGACTTTTTTTTATTTCATTATAAACAACACCAACTTTTTTCTTCTTGTTGTGATGCAATGAATCATTTAAACCTTTAACTGAGTGAGTCTTAAAGAGCTCAACCTTTGGTGGAGCTAACGGTCTGAAATGCGAACCAAGATCAAAAACCAGGACAAGGTTTTGAGTTATGAGCTGAATTGAATAACATAGTGTTTAGTAATTATTAAAAAACTGTAACAAATCATAGGAATTATTTCATTACCAAGTAGATTTACTTTAATAGAAACATCAATGCCTGGTTTTATGGACATTTTTCTTTCTGATAAACAAAATAAATAACACAGGTGTTTGTTTCAGCGGAAGGAGGAAACGGTGTTCTGTGAAGATTGGATGTATCATGAAGATGCCATACGCGTAGCACAAACGCATGGATATAGCTGTGAAGATTGGATGTATCGTGAAGATGCCATACGCATAGCACAAACCCACGGCTGCACCTATCCGCTGTGAAATCTGTATATTCTTCAGTTTAACAGCTGAAAAAGAAACTAAAGAAACAAAACAAACACAGTTGACACATCAGTAGGAACAAATTGAAATATAGAATAATGAAAAAATATAAAATACAAAATAATGTAAAATACATTTAGGAGAGTTAAGGATAAGCGAGTCTAAAGAGATGTGTTTTCAGAGCAGTCAGAGAAACTAGCAGTTTATTATGACACCTCCACTAGCTGGTTAACAGCTGTATGACATCTTCACTAGCTGGTTAACCACTGTATGACACCTTCACTAGCTGGATGACAGCTGTATGACATCTTCACTAGCTGGGTAGCAGCTGTATGACATCTTCATTAGCTGGTTAACCACTGTATGACATCTTCACTAGCTGGATGACAGCTGTATGACACCTTCACTAGCTGGATGACAGCTGTATGACATCTTCACTAGCTGGGTAGCAGCTGTATGACATCTTCATTAGCTGGTTAACCACTGTATGACATCTTCACTAGCAGGATGACAGCTGTATGACATCTTCACTAGCTGGGTAACAGCTGTATGACATCTTCACTAGCTGGTTAACAGCTGTATGACATCTTCACTAGCTGGGTAGCAGCTGTATGACATCTTCATTAGCTGGTTAACCACTGTATGACATCTTCACTAGCTGGATGACAGCTGTATGACATCTTCACTAGCTGGGTAGCAGCTGTATGACATCTTCATTAGCTGGTTAACCACTGTATGACATCTTCACTAGCAGGATGACAGCTGTATGACATCTTCACTAGCTGGTTAACAGCTGTATGACATCTTCACTAGCTGGTTAACAGCTGTATGACATCTTCACTAGCTGGGTAACAGCTGTATGACATCTTCACTAGCTGGGTAACAGCTGTATGACATCTTCACTAGCTGGGTAACAGCTGTATGACATCTTCACTAGCTGGGTAACAGCTGTATGACATCTTCACTAGCTGGGTAACAGCTGTATGACATCTTCACTAGCTGGGTAACAGCTGTATGACATCTTCATTAGCTGGTTAACCACTGTATGACATCTTCACTAGCTGGATGACAGCTGTATGACATCTTCACTAGCTGGATGACAGCTGTATGACATCTTCACTAGCTGGGTAGCAGCTGTATGACATCTTCATTAGCTGGTTAACCACTGTATGACATCTTCACTAGCTGGATGACAGCTGTATGACATCTTCACTAGCTGGGTAGCAGCTGTATGACATCTTCATTAGCTGGTTAACCACTGTATGACATCTTCACTAGCTGGATGACAGCTGTATGACATCTTCACTAGCTGGATGACAGCTGTATGACATCTTCACTAGCTGGGTAGCAGCTGTATGACATCTTCACTAGCTGGTTAACCACTGTATGACATCTTCACTAGCTGGATGACAGCTGTATGACATCTTCACTAGCTGGGTAACAGCTGTATGACATCTTCACTAGCTGGGTAGCAGCTGTATGACATCTTCACTAGCTGGGTAGCAGCTGTATGACATCTTCACTAGCTGGGTAACCACTGTATGACATCTTCACTAGCTGGATGACAGCTGTATGACATCTTCACTAGCTGGGTAGCAGCTGTATGACATCTTCACTAGCTGGGTAACCACTGTATGACATCTTCACTAGCTGGATGACAGCTGTATGACACCTCCACCTGTCACAGTGCCATCCAGTGGATTAATTTGTCCCACAAACTTCAGCCAAATGGTAGAGATGGCTGAAACAAATTGTTAGGTTAGCACTCCCTTTTTTTAATTTAGTATCTCCAAATGTGGTAAACCATTTTAATGTTTTAATCTCTGTAAGCAGAGAGTAAAACATGGTACTTGATCACAACATGGACTGCAGTTAATTAAAACGTGAAAATTCATGCTAATTTTTAATTTAATACATGTGTGGAGGCACTAGAATCAAAACACTAATGCTTATTATTATTATTATTATTATATTGCACAGTACAGCAAGCTACATTTATGATGAAAGTTGTATCTTCTTCCAGGATGTTTATAAAGCATTTGACACCACACACCATAATTTAGTACTTCAGTCAATAGAGCAATTTTGGAATTGGTCTTTTTTTATGTCAAGCTGTTAAAACTATATACACCAATGGTAACAGTTCCATTAGAGTTGCTGTGCTCAACATCAACGTGGTCCTGTGATGCCTGATGTCAGTGGTCACATCCAAGGATGGAAGAACACAACTACTGAAAAATGTCCTCCATCAAATGTGTAAGTTGTTTCCTGTTTACAACAATTTGCTCCTGTTTCATTGTCTGCCTGTTGTAGATCAAGTTGTATTGACTTACTTTGTCGAAAGTAAGACAGAACACTTTGTAATGGATGATGTAGTACAGCTGTTGAAAACATCACGTCAAAAAGTGAAAACTGAAAAACTATTTGTTATTACACTTTAACAAGCTTTCACGTTACTTTCATTGATCGTTTTGTGAAGACAATGGAAGTACAACTGAATAGCATCAAATATAAACTTGTAAAAAGCTAATTTTTTATAGCTTCAACATTTAATTTGCTATTGAAAAAATTACATACAAAGCAACACATAAACAAATATGTTAGTCGCAAAATAATTAGTTTATTGTTGTCTGTACATTTTATTGTATGTTAACATGTACACTGGGAGGAGACCCCAGGGAAGACCCAGGACATGCTGGAGTGGTCTGGGAAGTCTCCTCCCAGAAGAGATGGAAGAAGTTGCTCTGGAAAGAGATGTCTGGACACTCCCTGCTCAAAGCTGCTGCCCCTGTGACATGACGTAAAACCACGAGGAAGAAGATGGATGGATGGATGGAGTTAATATGTCTGAATGTGATATTATGCCTTGGAGTTTAATTTTTTTAATAAAAATAAAAACTAATATAAACAACAATTAAGACTGGTATTTTCTCCAAAGCAGCTTCATACAGAGTTCTTGATGTGTTGTTGTAAGCATGTTTGAGAAGTAAAAGTTATGGAGGTGTTTCATCTGTTTTTCTGTAAAATCTTTGTCAAAAAAAAAGTTAAACTCCAGATGTTCTGTTGGTGTCCAGATGAGCAGCTCTGCAGCTCCAGGCATGTCATTGTCTGCTGAATGAACCTGGAAGAATAAATGTACAATATGTTTTAATGAAGGTTTACAAATACCTGTCACATAAGTACATATACTGAAAATTGCAACATTTACTCACCTGGACATAGAATCCACTTTGCCCATTGGTAAGAAGGTCCTTGTCATCTTCTAAGCATCTGATGTCACAATTTGGCCAACACGAAACTGTGCAAATGACATGGAGCTATTTAGAGGACATTTAATCTCTAGGAGCTGCACAGAGTCCAAAATTCCATCCAGGCTTACTACAAACTAAAAACAGAAGGTGCACACTATCATTGCAAAACACAATTAAAGTAATTAATAAAAATAAAGCAATTATCAGCATTTATTCCACAGTATTGCAGCAGTGTGCCTGCATGACCTGCTTGTATTACACCTGTAGTGACTAATAAAAATAAAGCAATTATCAACATTTATTCCTCCTTGTGTTTCACCTGATGTTGAAACTTAAGGCTTTGGCCACGCTCTGTCTGTGCTAATTTAAGATAAATAAGATTGTGTCCCACCTCTTTTAATAAAACGTGCCCAACGTTAGTACTGTAGATACTAAACCTCAGAGCTTTTCAGGCTGTTCTCAGGTTATTCATCGCTTCATCGTAATGTGCTGGTATAAAACTAAATATGCTAGTAAAAGTAATCTGAACAGGTCGATTATGATTATATTGTCTTTATAAATTCACAAGGTTCGGACTTGCACTGGTCGCACATAAACTAACGTAGTTTTCACTCCGAAGTCGCGTACATGTTACACACAAAGTGTCAACAAAACAATTTCAGAAAATGCACTGCTGCACACTTTTGCTGCCCACTTTAAACGGTTCAGAAAATGCACTGCACACTTTAAATTATGTAAATACACAATAACACCATGTATACTGTGCACAAAACAATTCACAGACTTATATTTTGCTCGTAACTTGCAGCGTACGATGATCCCACGGCTCCATGATGACGCAATTGGCTTATTGACACTGCGCATGCTCGCGCATGCGTATTGACAAAATACATCCCATCTTCACATGGCATCAAGTCTTCACGGGACAACTGTTTCCCCTGACTAAAACTCAGCACAATGCAAAAGGAGTGCTGCGCCCTCTGCTGTCTGACAAGCGCATTACGTGACTCTCTGGGTTTCAGCACAATGAAACAGGAGCGCTGCCGCCCTCTGCTGTCTGACAAGCACATTACTCTGGGTTTGCTTTTGAGATTGAATATTGTCACACTTTGAGCGCAGGGGTGCAGGATGAAAATGAAAATGCAGTTTGCTCTGTAGTTCAATGAGATATAACAGTGCTGAATAAGAAAATGAAAATGATTTAATCTTAATTTTATTTCTGACTCAAAAAAGGCAGCTTGACTTTGAAATTAAAAAGCATTTCTGCTATTTCATTTTAATTTTCAAAATTGACATTTCAAAATGAATTTTGGCCACTTTTTACTAAGACATATATTGAAAATTAAATGTTAAATGTTATTTTACTTATCATTTTAATTAAGTTACAAATTGAGCAGTCTCGAAGAAGAAAATGAAAATGCAGTTTGGTTTATTCATTTTAAATTTTATTTATGACTCAAAAAATGGCAGCTTGACTTTGAAATGAAAAAGCATTCCTGCTAAACCATTTTAGTTTTAATTTCGTCTCAATTACTCTGGGTTTGCTTTTGAGATTGAATATTGTCACACTTTGAGCGCAGGGGTGCAGGATGAAAATGAAAATGCAGTTTGCTCTGTAGTTCAATGAGATATAACAGTGCTGAATAAGAAAATGAAAATGATTTAATCTTAATTTTATTTCTGACTCAAAAAAGGCAGCTTGACTTTGAAATGAAAAAGCATTCCTGCTAAACCATTTTAGTTTTAAATACGTCCCATAAACGCTTCCATACGGATCACATTTGTATCTTCTCCATTGTAAACGAGGTGCGCAGTTGAGGCGATTCTGTGTGTGACGTCATAATCGCACGACGGTAAAAACCGTATTTATCATGTGAAAAAAAAGGCGCTAATTTTAAACTGTTTTTGAGAGGAATTTTAATTAATTTAACATTGTTTTAGCAAAAACGATCAGAGGTCAATCTTAATATATATATATATATATGTTGTGCCATTTTATGGAAAGTTAAAAGATGATGTCAGTGGAGCTTTAATTTTTTTTTTTTTTTTCATTTATAGATGGCCTCCCTTCACACCTTATAGCCATCCTCTCACTCCAATATGTATTTTTTTTAATAGAGAGAAAGAAAGAAAAGAGAAAGTGAGACAACAAAACAACAATTGTCCACAGAAAGAGCACAAGGCAAACACACCAAACCTCCGTCCACAATCCTGCAAAGCACATGACAGAACACAACAACGAAACATACAAGCATAAAGACTGATAATATTCATGACCTTGCAATAGATTTCTATAAATACACATACCCATACCTACAAATATATATACAATATACATACATATATATTTATATTCATTTATATACCCATCTACATACATCTACTATACATCCCTGCATCCATTTGTGTGTGGTTGTGAGCATGCATAAGTGAATAAGGTTCCTCCAATAGAACATTTAGTAGCGACTGTGAAGCATCAGAGACCCGTCCCCCCAAAGCCCGAGACAGACGAAGGGGCGATCAAAGCCCAAGACCCCAGGAAGGACCCCGAGCCCAGAGTCCCCAGGACCACCCGAACAGGACGAGCCACTCGTCCACTCCCCAGATCCGACCAAGTGGAAGAACCGGACGAACCCCACCAGGGACCACACACAATGACCCCCCGGGGTCAACAGCGACAATACACAGGCCCCCGCCGGAGCCCGCTGCACCGACGTAGCCCCAGGGCCGGTCACCGAGGCTCGGGCACCGGGGACGCCCATCCCTCAGGTCCAGACCTGACAGGACCAGAGGACCCGAGCCCCACCAGGCAGCCACCAGGCCGAGCTGACAAACGCCCAAGCGCCCAGCCCCAGATAGTGAGGGCCCCAAGCACGCCCGTAGGCAGAGGAACACCCACCAGGGGGCCACGTGGCAGGAGCGCGACACTGGGTAGCCTCAGAAGTATCAGAGAGGGGGCAGTCCAAGTCCCAGCCTGACACTTAAACATTCATACACAGACACACTCATTCAGACCCACCCTCATCCTCACCCTCAGTCACAGAAAGACAAACAATAACGACACGCTCCATTCATAATCCCGATGCACACTCTATACCCCCTAGGTCCAAGACATGTACCTGCTCCCTACATGGGGCAGCCCACATCCAAACCCAGGAGGTAGACCCATTCATTCTGGGGTGGAGAGCAGCAGACGTCCAAGATCCGGCACACCCCGCGCCCTGCCGACAGGACAGGACAGGACACCCGAGTCCAAGCAGCCCCAGAGGGAGCGCACTGCCAGCCCCGCCCACGGCGAACCCGCAGGCCCCGAACCCCCCCACACCCCAGCACAACCCCTGACGGCCCACCCCCAGAATGTCCGCAAGGCAACCAGGGGGGTAAGAGAAAAATAAATAAATAATATATAAATAAATACATAAATAAATAAAATTGAAATTAACAAATCAAGACCCCGACACACACACCCCCGTCCCCAAATGTACTGTTGGTGAGTGTTGTTGTAAAGTGTATTTAAAAGGGAAAGAGAAGGAGCAAAGGCTAGCATTATACCAGTTTCCCCTCCACTCCAACTCTAACCCAGGCCCTAATTGTCTAGATGCATAATGTTGAGTGAGCATAGGCATGGGGGCGAGATTGATGTCATCCCGCCACCCATAGCCATAGTGCTCACTCCATTCCCTATATGTGACTTTTATGAAGATGTTTATGAATGAATGTCTAAAGTGTATATAAAATTGAGTCCCAGGTGCTCTTAACAACAGAGATGTAAAACCATTGCAGCACACCCGAGACCCAAATTCCCTACATGTATTAATTTAAGATGAAGAGGGCGGAGGTGCGTGTTGAGGGATGGGGAGAAAAATATCTGCAGGAACAGTGCTCCCACAGCGAGTCAGCTCCCCCGCTGACCCTGCTTACCCCCCCAGCTCGCCAAGGTCCACCCAAGGAGCGAGGTAAAGGAAACACCTCTCCGACCGCCAGGACATTGAGCCAAGACCAGAGAGGGACACGGCCCCGAGGGCCGCCAACAGCAGAACCAACAGCCCACACCCACCAGGGCCGCCACGACCCCTGCGAACCGCAGTCAGCCCGCCGTCCAAGAGGACACAAAATCCCACATGGACGACACGGCCAAGAGCGCCCGCCCAACCGTCGACAGAGCCAGGAAGCACCAAGAACAGGCCCCAACCGGGGCCCGCACACCGGCCAAGTATAGTCCAAGACCATCATCCAGGACATCCACTTAATCCCCACCCCAGAAGAAATACTATACCCACCCTTCATATTAACAACTTTCAGAACACATAACACATTAGACACCCAGGCTGGGTTTGCCCGCCCCCTCCCATTGGCCACCAGTCACGCCCCCAGACACCCACCCCCCAGCATATGAACCCCAACCCACCAGCGAGCCGAGAGCCCCCGGCCAGAGCCGGGCACCAGAGCGCCAGCCAGCCCATAGCCCGGCGACCCGCCCGCCAGAGCCCAAGACCCCCGACCCCCACCAGGCCCAAGCCCGGGGACGACACGCCCCCAGAGTCCCAAGCCCGGCACCCGCCCCGAAACCACCCCAGCACAGCCGGGTCACCGACCGGCGACCCATGACCGCCGCCACCGACCACCCGAGGGCCCGCATGCCGTCCCTAGCAGATATCCCCCAGAACCCCCCCGGTCCTCCCCAGGTCGAAGACAAGGTCCTCCCCGCCCAAGCAGCCCCAACCCCCGGCGCCCCAAACCCCAACCTCCCCCCCTCCAGTCCCAATGCCCCACAAGGCCACATCCCAGACCCCCCACCCTCACTACGTAACGGAGCCGATCAAAGAATGCCAAATAGATTGATCCAATGTGTCGGCAGATGCTGTTTCAAGACTAATATGATCTAACAGAAGATTTTTATACTGATTAATGCTAAGATTATTTTTATTTTTCCAATTTACGAGTATGGTTTTCTTTGCGATGCATAAGGCAGTGAAAAGCATATAGGATGTATTTTTTTCTAGTATAACATCTTCAAAGATACCCAATAAGCAAACAGATGGAGAGAGTGGGATATTAATTTTCAAACATTTAGACAAGTCTTCACATACCTGTACCCAGAACCTCTGAACGGGTGGACAGAACCAGAGCGCGTGAATATAATCATCAGGTGTATTACTTATGCACTGTGAGCACTTGTTAGATGGTATAAAGCCCATCTTAAACATTCGCTCCCCTGTATAATGTACTCTATAGAGAACCTTATATTGTATTAATTGTAAATTGGAGATTCTAGTCAATTTAAAAGTATTTGAACATACTTGAGACCAAATTTTTTGTTCAAAGTTGATTGATAAATCTGACTCCCATTTTTCAACAGGTAGTGCTATCGAGTCATCGATTCTAGACAATTTTTTGTATATTTTAGATAATAATTTGGGTGGTTGAAAATTAATAAACTCTAACACACATGTTGGTGTTTCCAACAATGTTTTATTAAGCTTAAATTTCTTTTTTACAATTGACTTAATTTGTTGGTATTGTAGGAAATATTTATTATCAATGTCATATTGTATTATTAATTTATTAAATGGAATAAAGTCTATACCCTCAAATATGTGTTCCAGACATTCAATACCTTTCATTCTCCAACCTGGGAAATTTAACATATTATTTTCTTGTTGAATGTCAGGATTGTTCCAGAGAGGTGTATGTCTACATGGGAGTAGTGAAGACTTTGTCATTTTCAGATACTCCCACCATGCTGTCAGAGATGAGCTAATATTGATGCTCTTAAAGCAGACATGTCTTTTTAAATCTGTACTGATAAATGGTAGATCTGAAATCCTAATATTATTACATAAAGTTTGTTCTATATCTATCCAAGTTTCATCTAGTGCATTCGGTTTTAACCACTTTGATATATATTGTAACCTGTTTGCTAAATAGTAGTAATAAAAGTTTGGAAGTTCTAATCCTCCGGTATCTTTAGATTTTTGTAATGTTTTTAAACTAATACGCGGAGTTTTATTGTTCCAAAGGAATTTAGATATAGAAGAGTCCAGGGACTTAAACCATTCATTTGAAGGTTTATTTGGAATCATTGAGAATAAATAATTTATTCTCGGCAGCACCATCATTTTTACTGAGGCAACTCTTCCCATAAGTGATATGGGTAGAGATCTCCATCTAGTAAGATCGTCTTCAATTTTCTTTAATAGTGGGATATGATTTAATTTTATTAAATCCTCCAATTTAGGAGAGATATTAACACCTAAATATTTAATATTACCTGATTGTAGTCTTTCATTAAGAGAATTATTAAACACACAATTTATCGGAAGCACTGTAGATTTTGTCCAGTTTATAGAATAATCAGAAACTTTTGAAAATGAGTTTATTAACTTGATAACATTGGATATTGAGTTTCCTGAGTTCTCAAGAAAAAGCAAAACATCGTCAGCATAAAGACTCATTTTATGTTCTATGTTTCTACCCTTTATGCCTTTAATATCAACACTTTGCCTTATTGCTGCTGCTAACGGTTCAATAAAAATAGCAAATAATGCTGGTGAAAGTGGACAACCTTGCCTGGTGCCCCTCTGTAAACAGAAGCTTGAAGATAATTGATTATTTGTCCTGACACACGCTGTTGGTGAACTATATAATATTTTTAACCAGTTAATGAAGTAATCCCCAAATCCAAATTTATTTAAGGTAGCAAATAAGAAATTCCAATTTACTCTATCGAATGCTTTTTCAGCATCTAAAGAAAAAATAGCTGTTTCAATATTTTTAAAATACGAATACTCTATTACATTATATAATCTTCGTGTATTTGTGTCTGAGTGTCTTCCTTTTATGAATCCGGTTTGGTCTGGATGTATAATAACAGGAGTTATCTTCTCTAGTCTTTTAGATAAGACTTTACAAATTATTTTAACATCAACATTAATAAGAGAGATTGGACGATAACTGGTAGGTAATACTGGGTCTTTGCCTGGTTTTAATAAGAGACTAATGTTGGCTGAATTCATATGTGTTGGTAGCCTGCCATTTTCTTCTGACTCAAGTAGCACTCTATAAAATATCGGTTCCAGTATATCCCAGAACTTTTTATAGTATTCTACTGGATATCCATCAGGACCTGGCGATTTCTTATTAGGCATGCTTTTAATTGCTTCATGGAGCTCATCTGAAGTTAATGGTGAGTCTAGTTTTGATGATTGACTAATATCTAGTTTTGGGAGTGTTACTTTCTCTAAGAATTCATTAATATCCTCATTAGATGGATTTATTTGTGGAGTGTATAGAGTTTTATAGAAATCTTTAAAAACATTGTTTACTTTTCCCTCATCATGAATTATATTTCCATCTTTATCTTTAATACCATATATATATGTTTTTTCTTTGTTTAATTTAAGTTGATTAGCTAAAAAGCTCCCTGATTTATTACCGTATTCAAAATTATCTAATCTAAGTCTTTGTATCAAGAATTTATTTTTCTTATCAATAATTTCATTTAGTTCTAATTTTACTTTGCGTAGTTTTTGCTGTGTTTCCTCTTCTTGTAGACCTTCTAATAGTTTAATGGATTTCTCTAATTCCTCAATACGTTTATTTTCTTTTTTCTTTTTATTTGTTGAATAGGATATTATTTTACCTCTCATGACTGTTTTCCCAGCCTCCCAAAGTGTACATGCTGAAGTTCCTGGCAAGTCATTAAACTCTAGATACGATGCCCATTCTTTTTTAAAATATTGCAAAAATTCTTCTTCTTGTAGCAGTGATGTATTTAATCTCCAATTTATATTTTTTGTTGTTGTTTTTTTTAAATCTAAATTTACAGTAACTGGTGCATGATCGCTGACAGCAATAGGGTGTATCTTAGTGTCTGAAATGTTTGTCATCAATGAATTGCTTACTATGAAATAATCTAGACGAGAATATGAGTGATGCACATGTGAAAAGAAAGAATATTCTTTGCTATCAGGGTGAAAACAACGCCATGCATCGCAGAGCCCATAATCATTCATATACTGTTTAACTATATTTATAGATTGCCAACTGCGTTGAGTTCCCGCTGCATTCAGTCTGTCTAATTTGTCATCTAAACCAAAGTTGAGATCACCTCCCATCACCAGTGAGGAATCCATGTGATTTGATAGGGTGGAAAAAAAATCATGAAAAAAAGCTGCGTCGTCTACATTCGGTCCATATATGCTAACAATACAATAATTTTGTCTAAATATTGATAACTTTAATATTATATATCTACCGTGCGGGTCTATAACCTGATCTAATACTGTGAAGTTAACATTTTTATTTATTAAAATTGCCACCCCTCTTTGTCTTGAATTATAACATGCTGAGAATACATTAGGAAACTCTGAAGATTTAAGCTCCTCCACAGTTGATGCCAATTTATGAATTTCTTGGAGTAATACAACATCTGCCTTTAATCTTTTAATCTGGTTAAAAATTCTATATTTTTTACGTTGGCTACCGGCTCCATTAATGTTCCATGTGACAAACCCTAAGGTACCCATACCTGTGCTAATGATAATATAGCTAAACCACACCCATTATCAGAAATATAAAAGATAGTAATATATCCAGACAAAAACATATCCCTTAATGAATAACTATATATGATTTTTATATAAAGTAATTGACCTTTCGCAAAACCCCGCCCCCAACCGGCCATTGTCCAATCACACGTCACTAGCATCTCCGGCTATGTAAGCTAGGTCCGACATTCTACAAGATGGTGAAGCGATGCGCCTATGGATTGTGTAAATCAGACAGCAGGTATCCCAAGAGTTTGTCTGGTGGAGTCTTGTTTTTTCCCTTCCCAAAGCCGAAAACACAACTGGAACGGTGTCAACAATGGATAAAACAGTGTGGAAGGCCTCACTCCCAGCTTAATGTCTCGAAGATAAACAAGCATTCGTATGTATGCTCAAAGGTAAGACAAACATGAGCGTCTTTCTTTAAATTTAGCTAAATAAACGCTTAAAAATATACAGTATTTCTTCGCTGACTTATGGGTGATAGTAGACGTACTCCTGAGTTTAACGAAATGTTCAAATCAGCTGGATTTTTAAAAAAAAAGTTCGCTGATTTTTATGCAGGCGCCAGGCGGGTCAAACCGGAGCTTTCTTTCTTTAAATTTAGCTAAATAAACGCTTAAAAATATACAGTATTTCTTCGCTGACTTATGGGTGATAGTAGACGTACTCCTGAGTTTAACGAAATGTTCAAATCAGCTGGATTTTTAAAAAAAAAGTTCGCTGATTTTTATGCAGGCGCCAGGCGGGTCAAACCGGAGCTTTCTTTCTTTAAATTTAGCTAAATAAACGCTTAAAAATATACAGTATTTCTTCGCTGACTTATGGGTGATAGTAGACGTACTCCTGAGTTTAACGAAATGTTCAAATCAGCTGGATTTTTAAAAAAAAAGTTCGCTGATTTTTAATTCTTAATAAATTTGACTTTTACAGTACTTAACTAACAAAAAATAGAACTTGAAAAAGAAAACTTACCCTGCAGTGCAGGAGCAGGACTGGTCCACAAGCGTATTCTGGTTGCATTTGAGGTAAAGGTCATGGGGTTTCTCAGATTTTGCTTGAGACCGGTATGCTTTAGCCTCAAGGATCGTTGTGTCTCCTTCGTAACGTACTGTAATATTTTGAATATATCCCTCCACTGCATATTGTAACCCCTTTTGCCTTGATCTGGAGGATATTGCGCTGGTATTGCTCCAAAATGAGTCACTAACACGCACTGGTATACAAGCTATCCCCGTCATGACGCGCTAACACTCACCGGCTACAGAAAGCTTGACGGGCGTAGCAACAGTAACTAAGGGGGCGGGGCTTCTGCGAAAGGTCAATTGCTGTTTCTTTTGAAAATGAATCAGGGAAGTTTTCATTCATGAAGTAATTGTATGGATATATAAAGACGTATGTGAACCCTTGTGCTTGTGCGCTGATAATTGTTGAGTTAGAAAAATATAGACAAGAAAACAAAGAGAAATGATATACATGGAAACATAATTCAGATAAGAAAAAACAACAAAAGGACCCTCTTACCACATCAAGTGTCATCCCACCTTGTGTATCACCACTATCTGAGTGTGTCCCACCACCGAGCTGTGCTGAAAATTTAAATATATCTGGTAAGTAATATTAACAAATACTATATTTAATAATATTAATCAATATTAGCAACCGATACAGTTCTTACCTTGATCATATGGCTAATAAAGCCAAGGAGTAGCTTCTGGATCTCTAAACAGCTGACCGTTTATGTAGAGTTTATCCACAGAGATGGTAGCTCTTCTTCCTTCGTTTATATTTTTCTTTCTTATCGGAAACAGAACTCTCCTCCTACTCAGAATTTCTGCAGGGTATTGATCGTTCATGCTAAAGTGTGTGTTACGTAATTCCCTACCTCGGCTTTTAACCTGTTCCTTTTGTTTATAATGTTCGAATTTAGCTATTATTGGGCGCGGCCTATTATCCCCCGGCCTCTGTCGCTGTAGAACACGTAACGTCATCATCCTCTGTGGATGCTAGAGAGACAACAGTACCTTCTGTAAAAGCAGATAAATCAGCGCCCTCTGTAGACACTGAAGGCTTGTCAGAAACATAAGAGGGAGAGTCAGAGAGGTCTAAATAATAATTATTCTTCAAAGTCCTAACCAAATTCAATGGCTGTGTTATGCCAGGAGTCTGCAGCATGTTGGACGTGGATGTTATAAGGTCTTCCATGATTGAGTATATGTTAAGCTTATACTAAATGTCCGGGTTAATGGTAGCAGCAGTAAGTAGTCCCTCAAGCTCTTGGAAAACTATAATGGCTTCAGGTTTCAGTTCAACAGCGACCCCTGTGGTCGATAAGTGCTTTGTCCGCTCTTCATCAGAGCGGGAGCTAGAACACTTCTCCTTCTGTGAAGATGTCTTCTGAGGAAGCTTCCTAGGTTCCTCACCTGCTTGTCGTGCAGGATCCTTCTCTGTGTTTCCTACAGACGTGTGGGGGATCACATACCCCTCCCTCAGCAAACGTTTCCCCTGAGACATCACAGAGTACGGGTGCAAACACGGGTTCAGGTACCCCTCCCCCTTTGAAAATCTCCCCGGCTTGTCTGACAGCGTGGGAAGAGAAGCAGTAGGAAGGACGGGCTGAAACCTGGAAATGTTTCTCTTTGTCGGTCGTCGCTTTCTCCGGCGGCGACGCGGTTCAGGATCTAGATTGGGCCAGAACTCTTCTGGTTCTGATTCGTCCTCGGAGACACTCTACAACTAACTGGCACGTGAAGGAGTGCAGGGAGAAAACGGTTCGGAACGGCCGTCTCCGCGTTTTCTCCTCGCTCGCTCCGCAACCAAAAGCAGAGATGGAAGCACTTCCAGTCCAGGTCTGTGGGGGCTCCAGGCAGCGTTCATCCAGAAACCCCTCACAGGTATGACAGCTGCTTCTGTTCGAGCTGAAGCCGTCATCTTCTGCCCCTCGGGTTGAGTCCGAATCATCTGTCTGCTAGGTTCACAAATGGTCGGGTCATTACTGTCATGATCGGTGTGGTGTTGGAGGAATGAACCCATTGGTGCAGACAGGAGGACACTCGGAGGCACCAGTTAGAAAATCAAAACACTTTAATGTGACAAAACTTAAAAACTGACAAGGCAGTACTCACAAAACTGTAGCTGAAGAAACTTGGCTGAAGCATGGACACGACATACCAGGGAAACAGACGAATGACCCGACAATGAAACACACACGAACGCAAACTGACACAATACAGTGTAATTAACTAAAATCGAAAACACCTGAGACGCAGACCTGGGAGACACAGGGTGTAAGGAAGGATCAGACCAACAGAGAGAGCCATCCTTACACTCAGTGCTTTCAGCATTGCTCTCTGGCAGTCAGGAGGGATGAAATAGAATGAAAGTTACTTATGTAACTACGGTTCTATAAATCCTGGATGACTGCCAGAGTTTCTCTTTTTCGTGATAAGATTCTGTAGGAGCATACTCACAGATGGCGCTAGGCTATATAGCCTCTGATTAGCCATCCGGTCACACATGTGTGTGACGTTGTTATTATTACTTCGAACAGCACATGCGCAAAGGGAACATTCAGTGCTTTCAGCACTCCTCTCTGGCGGTCACCCGGGATTTATAGAACCGTAGTTACATACGTAACTTTTGATTTGATGAGTATTGTATGCAGGTTCAAAAGTTTGTTAGGGTGAATATTTTTGGGATGCTTGTGGATTGATTTTGGAATATGTATTGTTGACAGCTGTCTTACTCTTTTCCTTGGTGTTGAGCAGCATATTTACCTTTAAACTGCTACCTAAACTTGTTTGAGATTTTAAACAAGCCCACCATGCATGGTGTAGCATGAAGATGCACTCCCCTATTATGACAGGCCTCTCTTGTAAATGAGTCCTTGTGGCTCAGTGAGATTAAACTTTATAAATAAAGCTTGTAACATGATTTTAGATTTCATGACACCAAGTATGCAGACTGAAGAGACTCAGACACAAGTTAATAAAAAGTGTTAGTTTATTTACAGTGCAGGAAGCTGAGGATACAGCTGTGGAAGGAAGGGGGAGACATGGGGATTATGGTAGGTTCAGGATAATCCAAATTGCTGATATTGTTGATACGGGTCTCTTACTGTTTGTTGTATTATATGTCATGTTGAAGATGAGGATGAACCAGGTCCGGGTGATTCAAGGGTGAGGAAGGTGAGAACAAGAGAGGTGAGTTTTGCAAGATGGGATGGTCGTTTTGTGAAGTCCAAGTTGAGCTCCAGCTGAGTCGAATTGTTACTGATGGTAGAGATCCAAATGGCGCCGGAGAGACAGGAGGTTGTTGGGGATGCTGGTCGTTAATCAGGTGCATGTGAGGTGATTAGATGATTTGCAGCTGTGGGTGAAGCTGGAGGTGACAAGAAACTGAGAATCCCACAAGTTGAAAGAAAAAAATTCCTCTGACCCTTGTCTCCCAGATTAAATAAATAAAATAATAATAAATAGTTTGTTAATGTTACTTTTGACTTGAATAATGTCTGCTGTCCACACATTCACTGTCCTTGGACTCACATCAGTTACAGTCTGACTAATGTTACTTTTTCTTCTGTGATCTTAAGAAAGAAAAAACAAATCATTAATGAAGTTTGTTCTATATGATATAACAGGTGTGAACATGACTAGTGTGTTTATTATTTTCATTCATCATAATGAACTCTTGTGAAATACTGTGTGTTTTAACAAACTTTCTCTGTTCTCTTTTTCAAAAAATAACTTTTCCTTGTGTAAGTATTTTTACTCTGAAAAGTTCTGTAAAGATATTTTGGGACACTTGGCAGCCTTTTGTGTCATATTGAAAACATATCAATGACTGTTTAAGACGGTCTGTGTGGCTGATCCCGTGCGAGAGGAGTGGGGTGGTAGGGGATTGTCTTGTATGTTCTTTAATCTTATTTAAACTTTTTGTGTGTGTTTTCCAACCCCCCTCCCCCGAAAATAAATAGAATGATTTAAAAAATCCCTTCAGTGATTCATTGAATATTTTGTTAACAATACTAACAAATTAACATACAAACATAGACAAAAATAGAAATGCTCCACCTTTGCTTTCACTGGCAGGTAAGACAAATGGTTCATTGCTTTATAAATGATGACACGAGCAAACATTTTCATGTTATAGTTAGATTCAGGAACAGTACGGTAGGTGAACTCAGGCTTAACAAAACGTTTTGTGAGCAGGAAATTCTTCATTATGATAAACAAGTGTCACGATGCAGTAAATCGTTGAATAAAGCTCATATATCAGGCCTTTAGAGACATTTCCTACTGACATCCAGCTTGGAGAAAAGGGAACGTTTTATTGATGTAACCTGTTGATTTTACTTCACTTTAAGTTCAGCTGACTATCTGGCTGCAATTCCATTCCAGAGTTTAAAAAGCAGCTCACTGCTTGGCAGGAAATGTATTTTTAACCAGTAATATGAAACTGCTGAAAAAGTGGAAAGCAGCTGCATATTTAGTCCTGAATGAGCATTATTTTTGCATTTTCAAACTATTGTTTTTGTTTCGTTCAAAAGGTCATATATTTTAATCTGCAACAAAGCAGCTGAACTAATACTTCTTTTAACCACACAACTAATAAAGTAACAGCAAAGTAATTAATTAAGACAATAACAAGAAATTATAAAACAGTACAGTGAAAGAGAGAAAAAAAAAGTACAGCCGTTTCTATTCCTAAGATTTTATGTACTAGAACATAAAAAAAGATCTGAAAAAGCAAACCTCAACCTGAAATGTTGTTGGAGCAACATGTGCAGCAACATCTTCACAGTTTGTTGCAACAGTATCTGCAAACGTTACGGAATTGAAGAAATAAAAGAAATGTACAGAATAGTAGGCCCAAATTAATCCACAATCACATGAAAAACAAAATGAATACTGTAATTTCCAGACTATTGTGCGCACATGGATATAACTGGGCCTACTAAATAAATTTTTTAAGTACATATATAGGCCACACTTGTCGATGTCAGGTGTCCACATTGTAACAAGAGATATTTACACAGAAAGATTTCTAAATTTAATTAAATATGTACCCATGACATACACAAATATGTACATTAATTTTTCCTTTTTTTTTTACAGTGCCTGTAACACGGCTGGTTTAAAAAAAAAAATACAGTAGCCTACCATGAAGTCATTGATAACTATATTCATATTCCTTCTGTGTGCTATGCTCCCGGGGGGCACAATGGGGAGGGAAGGAAAGAGGTTCCCCAGTGGATCAAAGAAACCAAGTTTTATTGGTCCACTAGGACCTGTTCAGTAATTTCATTGGTCATTTATATGTATTTAACCTTTATTTATACAGGTAGTGGTGGCGCAGAGGTTAGAGAAGTTGGGCCTGGGATTGGAAGGTTGCCGGTTGAACTAACCAGACCAACAACATCAAAATGTGAGGGGCAAAGGTGAAACACCCACACCTGCCTCCACCCTCGTTTGCCTCACCCTGGGTCCTTAAGCAAGGCCCTACCTTCACCATCTGCTCCCCCGGTCTCCCTGCTCTGTGCTCTACAAGGAGGGCTGTGGTAGCTCAGTGGTCAGTGATGTCATCAGGAAGGGCATCCGGCATAAAAACAATTGCCAAGTCTTCATGTGAGATAGTTCATTGTAGCAACCCTTGAAGAAGGGAGCAGCCGGAAGAATAAATAGACTGCACTTATATAGCACTTTTCTATCTTATCAAGATACTGTACTCAAAGATCTTTACTACACAATCTGTGCCCTCATTTATCCATTCATACAGCTCTATGGAATGAAGTCATCATTCAAAGTTTGTATGTAACATCTTATTGGAGTTCATCATATCTTATATGAGTTTGTATATAACACCTATACAAGAATAATCAGAGCTTCAGATCACATTCATACACTGATGGGACACACATAGGAGGCATTGATGAGTTCAGTGTCTTGGCCAGGGACACTTCAGCATGTGACTGCTGGTGGAATCAAACCCCCAACTCTTGCACTGGACGCCAACTGCTCTAACCACTCAGCCACAGTTCCCCTAGAAAAAAATATACAGGTAATCCCACTGAGTCACGAAGACCCAGCCCCAAAGAGAGATGTGTATTGGGCAACTATTTGAGCGCCCAGGTGTGGTGAGGCTAAATGTTTTGGTGGCAGGAAACCCGTTAGCCTGTCAAAAGGATAAAAAAAATCCAGAAATTAACCGCAGTGTTCAAATCGTGTGATGAAAGTAGCGGCTTATAGTCAGGAAATTATGATACTGAGTTACTCCTCCTAAAGGAGGTTTTACAACCTCCTGGACGGTAAATTTAATATGCATGGTCATAGTTTTTCAATTTGTAGATTTTCTGTTTGGCTTTGTTTGTGTTGGATTAATAATGACACAATCTGTTGTGATATTTTGTACACTAAAGGTTAGACTTGGAATATTTTAGAAGCTGGGGAAGACCAGATCGATTATGTTTTGATATGTGCCCCCCACTCCCCCCAAACAAGACTTTGGCTGTGTACAGTAAATGCATCAATTTTTAGATACATACATGTTTAGAGATTTATTTATTTTTTATGTTGTCATCTGAGTAAATGATTCAATGGCTGTTTATTGTGTTTTAATTTTAATGTAGTATTCTCACTTTCACATCTCGAGGGATGTTTTTTTTTTTTCATTTATCACATTGTTTATCACCTGTCAGTGGTGAAAGCTGAGAAAAATGTGAATGTGAACTTTTCTAAAGACTTCTTGGCAGTGCAGAGTGAGAATTTTGTCACATGAAAAATACAATTTAAGGGTGAAAAATTATTTTCTACGAGCCTCTCAGCTCAGAACAAGATAGAGGACAGATTGACTGGAACTCTGACAACGAGACCTCTGTGACGTTGAGGGATTTAGTTATTGCTTTATATTTGATCAGAACCAACTGAAAAAAAAAGATGGAATGAGAAAGAAGAATGATTGAGGGCTTTGTGACACCTGAGGGGGGTGTAGGGATTAAAGTTACAGCAGTACTTTTAGTGATGTAATCATAACTTTGTGATATAAACCTCTTCATGTGGCACTGTGCTGTCTGAAAACTTTTTCCCAGCATGTGGTGTATTTGCCCCCCTCAAAACATCTGCCAGTTATGTTTCAGATTGTTTTGAAGGTTGCGGAAAAAAGTTCTAATGCAGGCAGAAAACATGAGCAGTGACAACCACAGCAAATGAGTAGGCGCAGAATACAGCGTGGCCTAGAGAAACTTTATTAACAGACGCAGAATGCATCGTGTGATTGGCAGGTGATCCCTGGAAAACGTGCAGAGCAGAAGCATGTTGGTAATGAGCGCTTGGCATCACAACTAGAAAAGGTAAGAAGATCTTAGATTATCACTTTAAAGACAGACTCACTCTTGTTCCAGTCAGAAAATGGAAATTAGGAGGATTCGGTGAAGTGAGAGGAGTGCTAAGATGACGGAGTGGGGTTGAGAGCACTCACATTCTCAGGCTTGTCTCGTTTATGTCTGACCTCCCAGCTTCCATGACGCCCCTCAACTGTGTGTTTCCTTTGCCTGGTGATGGAGAAGGAAGACCAAAAGGTAGATCGCTCACTGTGTGTGTGGGTTTGTGTCTAACTATGGATATGCATACGCTTTATATGAGTTTGCCTTGACAAATACAGTATGTATATTTTCCTAAATAAACGTGTCACTAAACTAACTCCTCTGTGTGTGTCACAAAACAACTTGAAATGCTTCTATCGAATATTTCTAGACATAATGTGCCTTTACCAGGTCTGAACCCCCATAGCCTTTCACTACAGCCCAATAGGCTTACTAGAAGACACAAACACAAAAATGTTACAAACATCAACACCAACATCTGTATTTTAACCAACAGTATTTTTTATTTATTCATTCAGTCAACCTTTATTTAAACAGATAAGTCACCTTGAGCCTCGAAGACTCATTTACAAGTGAGATCTGTTGGACAGACAATAAAAGTGGTGAAAAATGACACATAGGGTTTGGAGACAAAAAAAATCCTAACACATTTTTGACTTTTGTTTGAAGGTCAAAAATGTGTTAATGAAAAAAAGTCTTGCATACAAGCACATAGTGACACCAACATTGTGCAGAGGGCTGGGGGGACTCAAAGCCGGTTGAGCAGCCAGCTCATAGATCTGTGCACACTCAAGGGGGGGGGGCTGCCGAGGACAGCCAGAGGCCAGTGTCCTGAAATGATGACAGAATGTTTATTCAGCTGTGCTCCTCTGAAAAGTCCATGGAATTCCTCAGTAGCAGGTTTGGGAGGGGGGGGGTGAGAGCATCAAGTTTACAAAACTTCTCAGGCGTGTTGAGATAAGACGGCCTATCAAGGCCAGTCGGGGAGCCGAATGTCAGATAAACACGATTGTTTTGGGAACAGGCAGAACTTTAATGACATCTATCTTCAGTCTGTGTTGGTCCAATCACTTCCAAAATGTCCAAATTAAAATGACCATACCAATGGAATGTGCCTTAGAAAATCCCCGAGATCTAATCCATTCAGCCAAAAGTCTGGATTCACGAGACATGAACCAAGCCATCATGTAAGGCAGGCAGCCTGACCAGGTCCAGATTTACTGCCGACATCTTCCTTTTGTGTTGATAGACCAGGAACCAGCCAAATCCAAAAAACAGGAACCAGTTATCATAAATCCAATTAAATATGTGTCCTTAAGATCCACAGATGACAGCAAAGATAGGCACGTCATCAAGTCTTCCAAGTCCATGAGATATCCAGCTGTGTGCATGCCAACAGGGCAAATCGGCTCGTCTACAGCCTGTCTTCTTGTTGAATAAATGTTATCAGTTGTGTTGAGGGAGCAACTGACCAAATTGAAGTCCATAGTTATGATTCGGAAGATTTTGTAGAAGAGAGGTTCTCAGACAGTTTCACAGAGAAGACAAAGCAAAGCGGAGACCGAGAGGAGACGTCCACCCTTGAGAAGAGAATTGAGAATTTATTAGAGGGTCAATACACAGAAAACAAAACCAAGTTAACTAAATGGGATTAAAGTAAAGTGAAAAGCTTCAAACAATTAATTTTCAGTTAATAATACTGTAATTTCCAGACTATTGAGTACACCTGAATATAAGCCACACCCACTAAACAAAAACAAAAATTTGCACATATGTAATTTACACTTTTTTATAATCTGCAGGTGTCCACATTGTAACATGAGATATTTACACAGAAAGATAAAAAAAAAAAAAAACGTTTAATTAAATATGTGCAGTAAGTAAAGGAGCAAACCTCTTGGGGGCACAATGGGGAAGGGTAGGAACAAAGTTCAAGACCAGTGAAACCAATTTTCATTGGTCTACTGTGACTTGTTTGGTAATTTTGGTTTGGTCAGATTTTTTTTTTTAAATCTTTATTTAAACATGTAGTGTCATTGAGTCACGAGGACCCACCCTCCAAGACAGACACGTATTGGACAGTTATGTGAGCAACCGGGTGTGACAGGCTAAATGTTTTGGCGACATGAAGCTAGTCCTTCAAAATAACAAATTAGCTGCAGCATTGTAAAAGCTGCGGTGATCAAAACATTTTTTTAAATGCAGCTGTTTATAGTCCGTAAACTACAGTACCTTTTTAAGACCCATAAGGCAACCAAAGCCAGGCCCTTCTGCGGCATCATTTTTTGGTTAGGTGTGGATATTAGGTGCCAACTGAGTTCAGAAAAGCCAGTTTCTCACTGGGCTACAAGTCTTATGAACAAATTGGGAGGAAAATTCACGATGGGGTTTTCAAAATTTCTTGAAATATATTCAGAGGTTTCCGTGTTTTTTGTTGTTGTTTTTTTTAGTTACAAGGTATTTCTATTGTGTTGGTGGAATTGAGCCTGTCCTAAAAATTTGCAAAACATTGTTGATTAGCTTGTTCATTAAGGATTACCCAGAGAATATTAACTGGAACAAACAAACTCCAGGACTTGGAAATTTACAGTGCATTCTTTTACAGTGAAAAGTTCATCAAAGTACAAAGGAGAGGAACTGGAACCCTGGGGAGCAAGGAGAGGGTTCAGGATGGTGAAACTCAGGAGATGGTAAGAAATGGTTATTTCTTTCTTACATGAGGTATGGATGGTCGAGAGAGCAGGGGTTCCAGTTCCAGGGAGAGAAGCATCGGAGGCAGTGGTGGGCAACGCTAATCCAAAAATTAGTTCCGCCATTTCTAAAGCACTAATTTATTTATTTAGGTCCGCAATTTCAAAAGCACTAATGTCTTATGAAAATTAGGGGAAGCTAATTCTAATCCGCTAATTAAATTCAACAATTGGTAGCAGCAAGTTATGCAATATTTGCACTACACTGCCAACTAGCGGTGCATGAACTGTTATACAGTAAGTTGTTTGAGTTTCAGAGTATTTAGTTTGGTTCTCTTCAACAGGTTTGACAAGGACAAAATGTACCCATTCCAAAGTCTGTTAGCTAAACTGCTGACATATTTGGCTGTTTCTTCTTTTGTTACTTTTAGTACCACTAGATCGCATGTGTCAAACTCAAGGCCCGTGGGCCAAATCCGGCCTACCATAACCGTTTCTGTGGCTCTCTACACCCTAGAACTTCAAGATAACAGTTGTAAGCATGTTGCTCTCAGGTGATGGGTCCCCATCCCTACACTCCCTGGTCTCTCTGTTAATTGTCTTGCTTATCTCCTCCATTTTGTTGTCCAGGTGTTTGTGATTGTCATGCTGTGTGTTCATGTACCTGTATATAAAGTCAGGGATTTTTTAATTGATAAAGCTCTGTATATGTTGTATAACACAATCATTGTTCCACATTTAATCTATTGTATTGAGGTTTGGGGAAAAGCGTGCAAAACAATTACAAAGCCTGTTTTTATTTTACAAAAGAGAGCTGTAAGAGTAATCACCAGAAAACATTTCAGTCACCCATCAAACACCTTGTTTCTTCAGCTAAATTTATTGAAATTCCAGGAATTGGTAGAATATAGTATTTTATCAGTTATGTATAGGGCTCATAATAACACATTACCTTTAAATATCCAAAGAAATTTAGACAAAGTTATTACAATCTTAAAGGGACAGATATTCATCAAACCACAATTCAGAACCAGCTTAAAGGGACGGTCTACCTCAATTCAGGGAGTTGGATTGTGGAATGTTCTGGAGAGTGATGTTAAAAATGCAAAATCAATTCATTCATTCATTCATTCAACCTTTATTTATACAGGCTAGCCTCGTTGAGTCACGGGGACTCATTTACAAGAGGGACCTGTCTCACTCACACCAAACAACCATCCACTCTCACACTCACACCTAGGGTCAATTTAGAGTCACCAATCAGCCTAACAAGCATGTTTTTTGGTCTGTGGGAGGAAACCGGAGTACCCGGAGGAAACCCACGCATGCACGGGGAGAACATGCA
>JBBPBX010021764.1:8293-30273 GCA_038048925.1 Garcialebias charrua | reverse complement strand
CTGTACTTCCGGACCTCCTCGGCGAGCTTCTCTTCAAAACTATCCATGTTTGTTTGTCAAAGGGAAAAAAACTACCGGTATCTAAAACAGTGGCGGGGTCACGTGCTGCGGGGTCACGTGCTGCGGTGTCACGTGCTGCGGTGTCATAGACCATATATGGACATCCAAACAAAAAACGCCCACAAACTTTGAACCAATCACACGCTGCGAGCCGCATCGTCGGCTTCTCGAGAGTTCTGCTTGGGGGCTATGTACACGACGCGCTGTCACCGGGGGATCACAGCGGGAGTGCGGCCAAAAGTTGCGCAATGTTTGCTCACTCAACGGGGGGTAAAAGACGTCCGACAGGCCGTTGTGCCGAGTATAACAAGGCCTTATGTCAACGTTCTCTGTCATTTAATGGCTTTATTTATTTATCCATCATAAAGATCACAGAAATATTGGGTAAACTGAAAAAGAAAAGAATCCGTGAAATTACTATTCAATCTGAATAAGTAAATTAATTAAGGTAAAGTGGTCAGCTTAATACTGAGCTCCTCAAAAATCCTTTACATCTGGGTGGTGTAGTGGACCTACCCAGGGTCAAATTAAGGTCTTTGAACTGTCCAGTGATGACCTTTACTGACCTCTCAGTAAAGCAAGACATTTACTACAAAATCATTCATTTAGCTATAATCTGATAACATAGTCACCAATAAGAGACTATTTCTATCTTTGATTTTAAGCTGATGTGATCAAAAGAATAACTTTTGTCATTTTCATGATGTGTGCTTTTAAGCTGTGTTATTCTTTGAGAGTTAAACTGTGTTTCACTGCTGTGTTAAAGGGAAATATCGGGTCACAGAGACCCGACTGTTTTGTTTAGAAATAAGAAGACAGTTTAATCATGAACAAGGCTCCAGCTTTCTCTGTCTGTTCCCTAAACAAAGCTCTCTCTGCTCTGGCTGACCTTGGGCCTGATAAGGCAAGTCCACTCCTCTCTTTGTTCCTGCTTTTTAAGTTCTTACTGTGCGAGAACGCTTGGAGAGTTTGTTGGGAATTTCAAAGAGATGTGAACCTTTCCCAAGAGCTGGGTACGTTTTGGTCAAGAGCTAACGACCTGCGTCTTCAGCTAAGGACTGATAACAGGCTGTTATGAGTCCACCTCGAACGAGCGTTTGTTATTCCTTCCTGGAATAAATTATCTTGAGCCAAGAAACCACGACTGCCACGACTTTTGCCGATGAAAGCGAGTATCACCGACACCGACAAGGTAAACACGCGTGGAGTCCAGCTTGGACTTGCGGGACCGACGACTCGTCAGTCTAAAGTTGACCACAGCTCTTTACCAGAACCAAGGCGGACGTCTTAAGGTAAAGGAGCAGCTGTTTGCTTGCTGGAGGTGTGATGATATCTTAGCTGGACGCGTACTGAAGAGTGTCATCTGGTTTCATAAATGCAAGATAAACTTCCTCTCTTAACCTCCCAATTCTTCTTAAATCTTTCCTCCTATTTCTTTTCCCTCTCAACCTAAGCTGGAAACTATATTTTTAAGCTGAAATGCCCCTCAGACTAAATATGTGTAACATCTAGTATTTATGTCTGTTGTGTTAAATCAAGTGTGCTGACGTTTTAAATTGAAAGAAAGTGAAATCATGTCAATCAAGTGTAATGGTGTTAATTTAGTTGATTTATTCACAAACAACGTAGTGAAGGTGTCCGCTGGAACAATGAGCCGGAGTGGCTCAGACAAGACCCAGAGTACATGAAACGATTTCAAAGGAGCACACGCCCTGTCCCTGCACCTCGGACGAAGCTGCCCGAGATAAGCAAAAAACCACAAACGGTGGACGCCCGCTCTTTAAGTGACCCTCCGCGGTCTACACCGAGCAAAGCTCCTGCCCCTGCACTGCGGACTGGACAGTCCGGGAGTAGCAAAAAATCGCAGAAGTTCCAGAAAAAAAGGAACATACCTCTATGCTCTGAGGAGTGTAGTGGACATGACCATGTTCACTTTATTACATCTGTGTACTTTTGAACTGTTCCAGAGATGATCTTTACTGACCTCTCAGTAAAGCAGAGACATTTATCACAAAATCATTCCATTAGTTGTAATCAGAATATAGTCACCAAAAGAGACTATTTCTACCTTTGATTTTATTCTAATGTAATCAAAAGAATAACTTTTGTCATTTTCATGATATATGTTATATGCTGTTATTCTTTAAATGTGAAACATCAATGTGTCATTTCTGCAAGTGAAAAGGTGTCAAAGTTCAGCTAAAATGTCAAACTGACTTACACTGAAATTGTTTTTGTCGAGTTTCAGCTAAAACTCTCATCTAGCGTCTGAAAGTCTCTCACTCAGATACTTTTCCTAAACAATTTCCTTCTCTGTGCTGAATTTCACCTTGAATAGTGATAACAAGTGGACCAATGAAAAAGAGACAAGTTTCTCTCCTCTCTAAGTCTCTTTTTAAGTTCTAACTGTGCGGAAACGCTTCAGTCTTTGAATGGACAGAGAGTTCGAATGGACAGAGACCTGAAAGCTCTCTGCCTTGCAGCTGGTCAAGCTTGGTCAAGAGCCAAAGACTAACTTGTCAGCTAGAACTGATGGACGCCTCCATCCAGTTCCCCGAGCAAAAGCTCCAAAGTTCCTAATGAACTTTCTTTGAGAAACATCTCGTCTTGAAGTCGGCCAGAAGCTGCCACATGTTTCTGACGGCTGACGCGGATCCGAGGAGACGTTGGAAGTAAACGACCAGTTCAGACGTACGAGGGCCGGAAGGACTCTGTGCACCTGGGAGGCTGGTAATATCTTTATCAGACGCATCGTCAAAAGGTAAAGCTGTTTACAAACGTACCTGGGATTTAGCCGAAGTCGGATGGAAAGTGTCATCTCTGGTTACACTCGAGATAAATAACTTAATCTCTCCAACCTCTTATTCCTCCTTTTCCCTTTCCCTCTCAATCTTAAGCTGGAAACTATTTTAAGCTGAAATGCCCCTCAGACTAAATATGTTAACATCCAATATTTATGTCTGTTGTGTTGAATTTAAGTGTGCTGACGTTTTAAATTGAAAGAAAGTGAAATCATGTCAATCAAGTGTAATGGTGTTAATTTAGTTGATTTATTTTAAATAAATGATAGTGTCTTTTTGACATATCAAACTAAGTTAACGTCTTTGTCACTTAATGGCTCTGTTTATTTGTCCATCATAAAGATCACAGAAATATTGGGTAAACTGAAAAAGAAGAGAATCCGTGAAATTACTATTCAATCTGAATAAGTAAATTAAGGTAAAAAGGAGGTCAGTATTAAACTGACCCTCCACATTAACCCCTTACAGGAGATAGTGGACATAAGTTGGTTGTTTGAAAACTTGTATGATACAGAGGATGACCGAACTGGTACATTGAGTGACCTTGTCTTTGATAACTCAGAGCACATGGATAACTCAGAGCACACAGTTAGTGACAACAATAGCAAACGACANTGTCCTGCACTGTACATATTGCAGATCTGACAATAAAGTTGACTTTGACTTTGACTTTGACTTTGACTTATGTTTATAAATGTTTATGTCTTTTATTTGCTCTTTATTTACTCCCACTTGGCTCAATTTATAGGAAACATGGCATTTCTTTTCATTTCTATGCTGATGATTGCCAGATCTACCTTCCCCTGGCACAAAACAATACACTCCAGCAACTTACACCCTGCCTTAATGATGTTAAGGCATGGTTTTCTCTAAACTTCCTTAGTCTAAACGAGAACAAGACTGAAATCTTGATTTTTAGACCGAGTTGCTGTCCTTCCTCCAGCATAGACCTTGGCTCACTGTCATGTTATCTCAGGGACTCTGTCACCAATCTGGGGGTGAAGTTTGAGTCTGATTTTAAATTTGATAAACAGATCAGCAGTGTTATTCAGAAAAGTTTTTATCAGCTTCGCCAAATAGCAAAAGTAAAACCAATCCTAGCAAGACCTGACTTGGAGAAATTAATCCACGCTTTTATCACATCTCGTCTTGACTACTGTAATGTGCTGTATGTAGGCATCAGCCAGACCTCTCTCGCCCGTCTGCAGCTCGTGCAGAACTCTGCTGCTCGCCTGTTAACTCAGACCCGTAGATGCGAGCATATCACTCCCATCCTGGCGTCCCTTCACTGGCTCCCTGTGCACTACAGAATTCATTTTAAACTTTTGCTATTTGTTTTTAAATGCCTGAACAACCTTGCCCCACCATATCTGTCTGAGCTGCTTCAGCCCTACTGCCCTCCCCGATCTCTAAGATCAGCTGATCAGTTGCTGCTGACAGTGCCCAAAACTAGGCTGAAGTTCAGAGGTGACAGAGCGTTTTCTGTCGCTGCTCCCAGGTTGTGGAACAATTTGCCACTGAGTGTCAGACAGGCCTCCTCTCTTCCTGTTTTTAAATCCCTTTTAAAAACACACTTTTATACCTTGGCTTTTAACACGTGATCTTGTTCTTTTATGGCATTTTAACCCACCTGCAGTGAGACTGGTATATGTATTTTTATTTTTGTATGCTGCTTTTTTATTGTTTTAGTTAGCTATCTTTTGTTTTACTGTAGAGCACTTTGGCTAACCCTGCGGTTTTTAAAATGTGCTATATAAATAAAGCTGATTGATTGATTGATCTAACCAAAAAAAATGGAAAATTTGCAAAGGAAGCAAGGTGGTTAAAAAACAAAAACAAAATAGCATCAACATGGACAAGAAATGGATACATCTTTATCAAAACAAAGGAAGGGTCTCAGCCTAAAATGATAAAAGAGCTGACTGATCTGGATGAACACGGGAGATGAACAGCAAGTCGGTTTGCCCTCAACTGAAAACTGCAACTCATCAACATCTTACATACTTGGCTATGAGATGCATGGAAACACATTGTGTGCCTCACTCCCTTTTCAGAAGAACTACAGACTTGAAGTAGGATGGGTGATATGCATTCATCAAAGACCAGGGGCCTCATGTACAAAGACTTGCGTGGACTTCTTACTGAAAAGTGACGTACGGTCAAATCCAGAAAACGGCGTACGCACAAAAAAATCCAGATGTATCAAACTGTGCGTACGCCGGAATCCACGCACATTCCTTTTGTACATCACAATCAACGTGGAATTGAGCGCACATGAGAGAGTGGCCGACTCCGCCTTTGACACGCCTCCATATAAATATGCAAATTCATTTAAATATGCCCTGCACGAGAGGAATGTCGTCATTGCTCTATTGCAAATCATGTCGAAACGTGGAAAAAAGAGGAACTTCACGGACTGTGAACTGGAGACACTTCTGAGTGAGGTAGAGAGGCACGGAAAAAGGTTTTGTTTGGCACGCGTAGGCAAGCACTTTTAAACGAGAAGTTGACCACACAATAACAACATGCCTAGATAGGTCACTGGGTAGCGCGTTCGCCTTCCGTCCCGAACTTCATGAGTTCAATTCCCACATGATACGTTTTTTTTCTATATTCATTCCAGATTTAAAGAACACAAGAAAACTATTTAGAAAAAACAACAAGAAATGAAACAATACATGAAATGAAAGGAAGCAGAGGATTTCTTGTGTTTTTAAAAAAAATAGTTTTCTTGTGTTCTTTAAATCTGGAATGAATAAAAAAAAGAAAACGTTGTTTTCATTTAAATATACCCTGCAACAGAGGAACGTTGTCTTGTCCCATCATGCATCACGTTCTTCAACTGCTAAAACAGCTAAAAATGAACAAAAAACAAGAATTTAAGCTGTGCAAAACTATTCAGTCTTTCTGTTTTTTATATTTTTTGCAGGTTATATTCTAATTGCGTCCATGTGGATGTAATAATTGTTAATCATGTGTGTTTGGTGTGAACAATGATGATTTTCACATCATGAACAGTTTCTCAGAATCACCTCTAGGTGTCGCCAATGGAACCAAAACCACAGAAACGTACGTACGTCAACCCTGGAGCTGGCGTGGGGCTGCACACATTTCCACGTTCAGTTCTGTTTTGATACATACGGAGTTTTGCGTGGAAAATGGCGTACGCAAGGTTTTTGTGCGTACGCACCGTTGATACATGAGGCCCCAGCTCTTCCAAGAAGGATGGGCCCTTTTATCATTCAAAAAAACTCCGGGCCTTTGAAGCAAAGCCGTACAAAACCCCTCACTTCAAGGCTAGTTTAATATATCTTGACATTAAACTAAAATGTTTTCTCTCACAAGTGTTGCATTAAGCATTAACTCTTAACATAAAAATTGATAAACATTTAATCAGAAAAACATTTAATACTTAAACTCTTAATTCATTCCACCCTATGATTTTCTGACTAATTTTGAAATTTCTTCCTGTCACCTCATGGGACATTTACCAGTCACACTATAAGTTCAATCATCATTCTAAGACAGTGTTACAAACTAATCTAAATATATGATCCTTCCTACAAAACAAAGTACTAAAAAGGTAAAGGAGGGATACTGCATATTCTTACTTTATTAGTTTTAACCGCTGTAAAACCTTTTCCATTAACACTTTCAAGTGGACAGTCAGACATAGAAACTCAATCACAAGTTTCGGCATCTATGGACCCGTTTGTTACGCATCAAAAGGGTCCAGAGTGACCGCAAAACAGAATTGCCAATTAATCAATCAATAAGTCTTGTTGTCTCCACTCCCACAAGCGTACAACACATCCATCCTTTAAAAAGGCACCTAGGTATTTTCTGAGGACGATTTTATTGTCCGGATAAAACCTATTCCTGTTTGTAGCACATACCTGTACATGTGCATGTCATCTCAAAGTAATCATCATTTAGTCTTAAAAACAAATCACATTTCATCATTTCAGATTTCATCACTTCAGGTAAAATAAAATAAAATAAAAATAAAAAACTCAATGAACATCAGAAATTTTCACCACTCAAGAAGGTCCTTCATGGCTCCACCCTCTGGAACAGCTTGCTGACATGTAACACTTGCAATTTTACATGTAGTTTTATTTGAAGCATGTGAAAGATTGGCAAGCACTCCTTTCAGCCATCCTTTTATTCAAATCTTCTTGCTAAACAGACCTTAAAGGTTGATGCACAAGGTCGTTGCACTGGAACGTTACACCCGCTGGACACCTCTGCCCACACTCGTCACCAGCAGGACCGACCCACAGGACACTTGAAGCCGTCCTGTCCTTTCAACATGGTTCATCTTGTGGCCAATACCCCCAACTGTCCTTTCAGGATATGTCTTGGCGTCGAAGAGGTGGGGTCACCAGCAGCACTATGGCACAAGACGCACATGAACGCCACCCTCAGGCACACCGATCATCCAGCAGCACAGTAACAGCGATGAAGCGATGACCCAACAGACATCGGACACCAGATACCACCCTCAGGCGCCTCTCTCTGGAGTCGGTCATCCTCAGGGCCACCTCTGTTGTCCCAGCAGATAGACGATGAGGACAAACCACAAGACACCAAACTGTAGAAAAAATCAAATGCTTTGAGATAGAAAGACAGGGATTAGTAATCTTTTTAGATAAAAGGTTCATTCTTTAAACTCGGAGAGAGGAGGAAGGAAAAACTTGGAAACCTTCTTCTTTTCTTTTAAAATAAGCATGAAGACCAACACTTTAAAAAAAATGTATTCTTTCCTCAGAGCTGACGTGTCCTCCCTGTTCTGGAAATAAGGCAGACGTTGCATAAAAAAGAAAAAACAAAAATATCTCCCGCAGCCTGCTTAGAACACCACCAGCACCTTTTAACCTCTCCATCTGCTACTCACTCTCTATCTCTTCAGAGCTCTCTGTTTTGGAGATAAGGCAGACAACCCAACATCCACAGAGTTTTCCATCGTCACCTAGCTTAGCTTGTAACACATGACCACGGAGGGAACTAAAGCTGCTGTACACACGCGCACACCTTTTACACATATGAGACGGGGGCTGTCACACCCCGCTACTGCTCACACACATTACTCATGACGGATGAGACACACACTCATCATTCTTGTCTCCCCAAATATTTCTGTCTCTGCTGACAGCTTTAACCTCATTGACAAAAAACACACATACTCTATTAATTTTTTCCTTTCTCTTTAACTTAATCTTCTTTAGCGAGCTCCGCCACTTTTTTTTTTCCTGTTAATCTTCCCTCACGTGCGCCTCTGACCTTACCAAATACACTTCAAACTTTTGGACAGCTTCCAGCAAAAAAGCTGGACCTCTAACTGGCCCGAATCTGCTCTGCCTCAACGAGCTCCACCGCTCTCCTTTTTTTAAAAACTGCGTACCGCAGTTGCTGTCGCCTCTGCAATAAACAATCCATCTGAGCTTCCTCTGAAGCGCGTCTGTAGTCTCCTCGTATAATCTTCCACACGCGGTTGCAACCCTTGCACAGACATACACACAGAGAAGTGCTTGTTCCTTTTTTTTACTTCAACTGGGCTGTCAAAAAATAAATCACCAGTCTTTTTAACTTCAACTGATAAACCTGTCGAATAAATCACCTGAATTCTTCAGGGCTTAATGAATTGTTTCAAAACTCCCTCAGACAGAACTCACAAGGGTTTACACCCTAGCAAAAATACTTCGGTTACTTTTCAGATAGACAACGAGGGTTTCCCAACCCTGGCACAAAATCTTCTGTTACTTTCTGCTCTTTTTCCTTCTCTTTAAGGCTGTTTGCTTCGGCAGCTGTTACACATCTCTGTTTTCTAAACACAGCTTCAGGGTGTCCCCCAAAACACTGGTCAAAAAACAAGACATAAATTGCTGACAAGGGAAATCACACCGCCATCCGCTCTCACTTTTCACTTCTGCACATTGGCAGGAACGGAACCGGGACTTCACATCCCTGCTTCCATGAATACGGGACTCCCACCCGTTTCAAGCTGAAATAGGACTCACATCTACTTCCAGCTTCCACAGTTTAAGACACACTTTTTTCTTTTTTTTTAAACAGCACCTTGTGCATCCCTTCATCTCACCCTGCTCGCAGCGCCATAATGTTTTATGATATTTCAGATCAACCCAAATGGTTAATGTTTTTATCATATTTTAAATCATTTGTCAAGTTCGTGAAGGTTAGGCACACACACACACACACACACTTGTTTAGAAAAACTCACACAAGACTTAATTAAAAAATACTGAATTTATTAAAGAAGTCTGTGACAGAAAAAAGGAAAAAGTAAAAACATACATGTTCTTTTTATTGAATTTTTTTCATTTTTTTCTCCAAACAACAACAACAACAAAACAAACAAACAAAAAAAACAACAGTCAATTTGAGCTGCAACGTGTACACCATAATCCACACCAAAGGAGGAAAAAAAACAACAACAAACAAAAAACAAAAAAAATAATAACATAGAAAATAATCCCTACCCAATCACTGCCAAAAGAAAAGAGAGAAAAATAAATAGAAGGTAAAATAGCCAAGAGACTGCATTAACCTGAGTGAATTATGTTGTCAGAGAGACTGGAACAAATTCAGGAAAGGTCCCCAAACATTCTCAAATTTACCCTCTTTCTGTTGAAGTGTGAATCTGACTTTCTCCAGCTTTAAACAGGACATGATGTCAGCCAACCACTGAGCGTGAGTGGGTGGAGACGGTTCTTTCCACCTAAGCAAAATAGCTCGTCTGGCCAGGAGAGAGGTGAACGATATTACGTGTTGTTGGTTTTTATTTAGGTTTGTCATGCCCTCTACAAGACCAAACAGAGCAATCAGTGGGTCAGGGTTCAGACGTGTATCTAGTACACGTGATAGAGTCTGAAAGATTTCCCGCCAATATTTGTTCAGAGATGGGCAAAACCAAAACATATGGGAGAGAGAGGCTTCAGCATGTTTGCATCTCACACAGTATGGGCTGACATCAGGATACATAGAGGACAGTTTAAGTTTAGAGATGTGAGCTCTGTGCACCACTTTAAATTGTATTAGACAGTGTCTAGCACAGAGAGAGCTGGAGCTCACCAGTTTGAGTATGGAGGCCCAAGAGTCCTCTGAAATAGAGGAGCCGAGATCCTCTTCCCAAGCAGCTTTGACTTTATCTGAGGAAGCACGCTTCAAATCCAATAGTTTACTGTAAATGAATGAAATGGACTGTTTTTTATTTGGGTCTAAAGAAAGAATAGTGTCAACAATACTGCTATCAGTTGAAATGGAGAGGTTGGACAAATGAAGAGTAATAAAGTGCCGTATTTGGAGATACCGAAAAAAATGGGAATGGGGAAGACTAAATTTTTCACATAGTTGTTGAAATGAAGCTAAAGTATTACAGGTAGTCCCCGATTTACGAGCGCTCTGTTCTGCGAGGTTCCAGACTTACGAGCTGCGAATTTTTGGAAAAAACGAAAAAAATACTGAGTTTTCATGTGTTTTTTCACCACAGTTAGTTAGCTAAGCATATGGACACACGTTTCCGATCATTTTTATGCACTCATAAGCAGTTTTTGGATGAAAATAGAGTGTTTGTAGTCGCGCTAGCGAAAACCGTTCCAATTTACGAGCGAAATTCCGGATTTACGAGAGAAATGGCGGCCGTTCCAAATTACGAGATTTCCGGTTTACGAGCGCCTCGTTGTAACGGATCTCGCTCGTAAATCGGGGACTACCTGTATTGAGAAACAAGTCATTGAAGCGTACTATACCCTTTCTTTGTGATTCTTTAAAAACAGAGTCCTGAGATGAGGGTTTAAAAAGTTGGTTAGACATAATAGGACTATAAAGAGAGAGACTAGAGAAATCAAAATATTTACAAAATTGTGCCCAGATTTTTAGTGAGTGTTTTTTAACTGGATTTGTAACAGTTGTAAGTGGTGGAAGCGGGAGTGAGGATCCCAAGAAAGCCACGGATGACCATTTCCCAGAACACTGTGACTCCATCTCTACCCAGTCAGGGCTGTCAGGCCTGTTGTAATAGAATGACCAGAATGCTAGACAGTGCAAGTTTGCTGCCCAATAATAAAGGCGGAAATTTGGAAGGGCAAGACCGCCTGCGGCCTTAGTTTTTTGGAGAAGTGTCTTATTTAAGCGTGGACGCTTTCCTTGCCACAGATATGATGAAATGATGGAATCTAACTGAACAAAAAATGAACCAGGGATAAAAACAGGAATATTTTGAAAAAGATATAAAAACTTAGGTAAAGTGACCATCTTGACTGAGTTAATACGGCCTATGAGGGAAATGGAAAGCGGTGACCATCGGGATAATGCCTGCTTTGTCTGATTCAACAGAGAGACAAAGTTTTCTTGATATAAATCTTTATACCTCCTCGTAACTGTGTAAAGGAATCTATAGGCCGTTTATGTAATTAAACACAAACGAGGTCAGTTTACTGACTTACCTATAGATTAGATGATAGATTTGAGCAGGTTTTAGACTGTTTCAAACTTACCATCAGTTAAACGGGGTCTCAACTTTTTCAGATTAAATCAACAAATCTAACGATGTGATTAGCCAGAAATGTAATTTCACACTTAGACTTCAATTTATGTTGGTCTACCAAAAAAATAGACCTTTTATTGAAACTATCACAAAATTACATTAAACATTGGTATCGATATTAGCTCTGATTTAATAACTACGTTGACAAGAATTCAAATTAAAACAAACAGACAATTAGGAACTTAGACTGTTGGCACATTACTTGACAGATTAATAGCTTATGAAAAATAAGAAATAGGAGGAAGAAATACGTGGAAGCTAAGTAGGAGCCAAGATGGTCTAGTGGCAGGGCTTTTGACTACGGATCCGAAGGTCGCGGGTTCGCGCCCCGGCCACTACCCAGCTTGGGGTGTCTATGAGTGCACACCTATTTCTCCAGCTCCCCGGGCGCTTTCGGGCTGCTCACTGCACCACCTGGTAGGTGGTTGGGTTAAATGCAAAGACGAATTTCGTCTGTGTATGGCAACATACGCAGATGACAGGAATAGACATTATTATTATTATTATTATTAACTAAAGTTGGTTACTTTGAACCAGACTGGGTGACACCTTTTTCCCACGCGAGCAGCTGCTGGGCTCCCGTACGCTCAAACACAACACGACTCGTTACCTGTTGACGGTTCGTCTCTTGGAGACAAGAGTGGAGAAGTTTGTGGACACACACGTGGATGGGTTTGTCCAGTGGCCGTCCAGTTGGAACTTCAGCGTGTGTGGCTGATTCACGATACGAGGAAACTCGCCTCCCTCGGCAGGAAACAACGGTCAAGCTCACAGACTGATTTTCAAAATAAAACTTTAGAAAACAAATTCTTCCAGAAGATGAGTGACGAGTTACAGTAAGCTTTACTGTAACTCCAGCTGAGACGTGGGTCGATTTGACACAATGACCGGGCCGTCTCCAGCTTTCCCAGAGGAGAAAGCAGGTTGACTTAGTTCTCCCCCAAACACCAACTCCCAAAATGCAGGAAGTGCCCTTTAAGAAGGGGGTGTGACTTAGTCACATACTTCCTGCTGATTGGTTGTCGCACCCCTAGAGAGGGTGTGACTTTGCAAGTGAGTGAGTTTGAGTGACAGATGATAGGGTAGACAATACACAGAACACATACGTCAGAGTATGCAGGTGCATGTGAACAAGTCAGTACTTTGTTTTGAGAACAGATTCATTGTTTTTAGAAAGGACGGGAGACCGAAAGCAAGCTATGTCTAGCACTTTTCCTTCGAAACAAAAACAGTTCAAACAAATACGAAGGATTGTTCATTCAACTTTAGACACTTATTCTGCATAGAGCAGACAGTTCAAAGCACGATCATTCTGAGATGTTCTCTTAACTTTGTCATATTTAAAATATACCAGCTTAGTAAAATCATCATTGAAATGACAAAAATACTGTTTGATCAATTCTGAATTAACACACATTAAAGAGAAAGTTCAATCTGATTAATTAGTGTCCATTAATTCATAATAATTGTTAACCAATATAAGTGTCCAATCGTCTCCTTGAGGGCTTCAAGAAGGTGTAACACTTAGAGTTCCAGAGAGATGCAGAGAGGTGTACTTAAAGGTCAAGCCTAAAATATCAGAGGTTAGGTGTATCACTACAACTGTAACACCCAGGTAAGAGAATTTTGTCTTCTCAATTTTAAGAGGCCATTTACCATAGTCAAGAGTCTGCGCCAGGGTATTGACAGGGAAAATTACACTTTTACTCAGGTTTAATTTGTAACCAGAATTTATTCCAAATTCCTCAAGTAATGATAAAACGGAGGGCAACGTGTCAGTCGGATGAGAAATGAAAAGTAAAAGGTCATCAGCATAAAGGGAGACCTTGTGCTCCATATCGCCTCTCCAGATTCCTGAAATTGTGTCACAGGACCGCAAAGCAGTGGCAAGAGGTTCAATTGCCAGGTCAAAAAGTAGAGGGCTCAGTGGGCATCCCTGGCGAGTTCCTCGATGTAGACTGAAGGGTTTGGATATCTGAGAGTTGGTACGAATGGTTGCGGTGGGATGTGAATAAATTAGTTGCACCCATGTAATGAAATTGGGGCCAAAACCAAATTTGTCAAGAACATTAAACAAGTAGTCCCATTCAACCCGATCAAATGCTTTCTCCGCATCAAGGGAAATCACACACTCAGGAACAGTATCCGAAGGAGAGTAAATAATGTCCAAAAGGCGTCTGACATTAAAAAAGGAGTGCCTGCCTTTAATGAATCCAGTCTGGTCTTTTGATATGATGAAAGGAAGGATCTTTTCCAACCTTTGAGCAAGAACTTTGGCTAAAATTTTGGCGTCTGTATTTAACACTAGAATGACTGAATTTTCAAGATCCTGAGGACAAACCCCCTCCTTCTCCTCAACACTCAGTGGGCCATTAACTGCCTTTTGTTATAAATATGCGTGCACACAACTCAGACACCCCCACCACACCAGACTGCATTCCAATGTTTCCACCAGGTAAGTAAGACTCTGCTTGCACTTCCCCCCTTAGTCAGAAGAGAGGCCCTGACCTGAATTCACACATAACAGACCCTGAAGTTATCTCACAGTTGAACATTTTGGGACATCCACTGAACGGAAAGCTTTGTCTGCTCCAGAACAATTTTATGCATAAAATTGTCTTATTCTGCTGTGCTGATTATCCTGTAACCCTGATGGTCTGTCAAATAAATTATTTTGCTTACAAGTACTGTCTCTCTCCTTGTCCTTGGCACATGTATATACGGTGCGTGCCGGCACATGCAGGTGGCCCATTGCTGTGTTCTACAACATGCTTGACCTATTGTTGTCCGTCACCTGACGGACCGACACAGGTCACATGACATGAGGTCAACTGACGGACCGACACAGGTCACATGACCTGAGGTCAACTGACGGACCGACATAGGTCACACGACATGAGGTCAACTGACGGACCGACACAGGTCACATGACCTGAGGTCAACTGACGGACCGACATAGGTCACACGACATGAAGTCAACTGACGGACCGACATAGGTCACACGACATGAGGTCAACTGACGGACCGACATAGGTCACATGACCTGAGGTCAACTGACGGACCGACACAGGTCACATGACCTGAGGTCAACTGACGGACCGACATAGGTCACACGACATGAAGTCAACTGATGGACCGACACAGGTCACACGACATGAGGTCAACTGACGGACTGACACAGGTCACATGACCTGAGGTCAAGTGATGGACCAACACAGGTCACATGACCTGAGGTCAAGTGACCGACCAACATAGGTCACATGACATGAAGTCAACTGACGGACTGACATAGGTCACATGACCTGAGGTCAACTGACGGACCGACACAGGTCACATGACCCGAGGTCAACTGACGGACCGACACAGGTCACATGACCTGAGGTCAACTGACGGACCGACATAGGTCACACGACATGAAGTCAACTGATGGACCGACACAGGTCACATGACATGAGGTCAACTGACGGACCGACACAGGTCACATGACCTGAGGTCAAGTGACGGACCAACACAGGTCACATGACCTGAGGTCAAGTGACGGACCAACACAGGTCACACGACATGAAGTCAACTGACGGACCGACACAGGTCACATGACCTGAGGTCAACTGACGGACCGACACAGGTCACATGACCCGAGGTCAACTGACAGACCGACACAGGTCACATGACCTGAGGTCAACTGACAGACCGACATAGGTCACACGACATGAGGTCAACTGACGGACCGACACAGGTCACATGACCTGAGGTCAACTGACAAAATGACACAGGTCACATGACATGAGATCAAGTGACGGACCAACAAAGGTCACATGACCTGAGATCAAGTGACGGACCAACACAGGTCACACGACATGAAGTCAACTGACGGACCGGCACAGGTTACATGACCTGAGGTCAACTGACGGACCGACATAGGTCACATGACCCGAGGTCAACTGACGGACCGACACAGGTCACATGACCTGAGGTCAACTGACGGACAGACACAGGTCACATGACCTGAGGTCAACTGACGGACCGACATAGGTCACACGACATGAAGTCAACTGATGGACCGACACAGGTCACACGACATGAGGTCAACTGACGGACCGACACAGGTCACATGACCTGAGGTCAACTGACAAAATGACACAGGTCACATGACATGAAGTCAACTGATGGACCGACACAGGTCACACAACATGAGGTCAACTGACGGACCGACACAGGTCACATGACCTGAGGTCAACTGACGGACCGACACAGGTCACATGACCTGAGGTCAACTGACGGACCGACACAGGTCACATGACCTGAGGTCAACTGACGGACCGACACAGGTCACATGACCTGAGGTCAACTGACACACCGGTATAATGGACCAGATTGCACATTTATATACGGTGCGGCCCATTGCCGTGTTCTACAACATGCTTGACCTGGCAGCGATAAATGCTTATGTGTTATACAAGGCCTGCAATGGGTCCAAGGATTTTGGACTGAGGGGTAGGGGGTGGGGGGGTGTAGGTGTAGAATTAATGGGTCATTAGCATGTGAATCGACATTATATAGCCCACTGAAAGGGACCGGGGGATTTAGAAGCCAAGTTCACTTGCGCAAAAAAGCGTAGCTTTAGTCAAAGTAGTGTTAAAAGGGAGATTGGTCGATAAGAGGAACAGTGAGTTGGGTCTTTTCCTTTCTTTGCAATGAGGGTAATGCAGGCCTCTAAGAAAGATTTCGGAAGGGATCCTTGGTCAAATGACTCTAAGAGAACCGAGTGTAGGAGTGGGGAAAGTAATGAAGAAAATTTCTTAAAAAATTCAGCGGGGAAGCCGTCAGGACCCGGACATTTGCCCGACTGCATTACCGATACAGCTGACACAATTTCTGTCAGGGATATTGGGATCTCCAGTGCATCTTTCAGGTTGGGTGTGAGTTTTGGCATATTGGTCTTTTCGAAGAACTGAGAAGATAAATTCTTGTTGGTTTGGGATTCTGAAGTATATAAATGGGAATAAAAGTCCTTAAATGCTCTGTTAATTTGTAAATGATCTAGAGTTGTGGTGCCGTTCTCTAATTGGATCTTAGGGATGATTTGTTTAGCCATGGCACCCTTCAACTGATTTGCCAGTAGTTTTCCTGACTTTTCTCCATGTATGTAAAATGATGATTTACTTTTCAAAAGTGATTGTTCTATTGAGTATGTAGACAATAAATCAAACTTAGTTTTGAGTTCTACTTTTTTTTTGTACAGATTAGGGCATTTGTTTTGAGCGTATTGTTGATCAATTTCTTTTATCTGCTGGGCTAAATCAGTTCTTTCTTTTTGAGATTTTTGCCTCAGCCGAGCGGTATATGAAATGATTTGTCCCCTAAGATAGGCCTTAAGGGTATCCCAAACTGTTGACAGTGGGATCCCAGGAGTTCTGTTTATGGATAGAAAGAAGGTTATTTCTTTTTCTATAAATGTAACAAAATCATTGTTTGACAGTAACGTTGAATTGAATCTCCACTGTCTACTCCTTATAGGAATGTCAGGGAGGGACAAAGACAGAGTGACAGGTGCATGGTCTGAGATGACAATACTATGGTAGTCACAGCCACTGACAGAGGGAAGAAGTTTGTTGTCCATGAAAAAGTAATCGATCCTCGAGTATGAATGATGAACATGAGAAAAAAAAGAATATTCTCTCTCAGCTAAAACATACATGTTCAAACATACAAACTGTTTTTCCTGCTAGAAATAATGTCATTTAAATCCGCCACAGTACTAATAGCACACACACTTAGGCATTGACGTGTAACAAATTACAGTATTTTCTCACCTTTGACACTTGAACAGGGGAGCCGCACTGTTCGGCGAGAGATAGTCATCAATGCTCACCGGACGTTAGATCAAACCCACAGTAGACTCCAACGTTTCTGTCTGAGTGGCCTCATCTTATACTTTGAGGTATGTGTGTGTGCATTTGTTGGGTAGGTGTGTGTGTCTTTGTGCAAGCACTATGACTTCACGTCATCTTGGGCAAAAACATGTTTTTTAAGAGCAAAGCGGTGCTAGGCACGGGTCAGTTTGCCCTCAACTGAAAACTGCAACTCATCAACATCTTACATACTTGGCTGTGAGATGCATGGAAACGTATTGTGTGCCTCACTCCCCTTTCAGAAGAACTACAGACTTGAAGTAGGATGGGTGATATGCATTCATCAAAGACCAGCTCTTCCAAGAAGGATGGGCCCTTTTATCATTCAAAGAAACTCCGGGCCTTTGAAGCAAAGCCGCACAAAACCCCCCACTTCAAGGCTAGTTTAATACATCTTGACACTAAACTAAAATGTTTTCTCTCACAAGTGTTGCATTAAGCATTAACTCTTAACATAAAAATTGATAAACATTTAATCAGAAAAACATTTAATACTTAAACTCTTAATTCACTGGTATTGGAGCACTATCTTTCTGTGCAACAATAATAATAATAAATTCAATTTATAACGCACTTTTCATTACTGAAAATCTCAAAGTGCTACACATATATTGAATGCTACACACATTCATAAACCGGTGGCGGCAGACTACCATGCAAGGTGCTTTCCAGTCCTACCGGGAGCAACTCAGGGTTAAGTGTCTTGCCCAAGGACACAACGACACATGGTGCGGGTCCCGGGAGTCGAACCGCCAACTTTCCGATCGGGAGACGACTGCCATTACCACTACACCACGGCCGCCCGAACAGTGGTGGAATTGGTGATCCTTTTACCATCTTAGCTTCTGAGAGACACTGACACTCTGAGAAGCTCTTTTTAATACCCAATCATGTTGTCAATTGACCTAATTGGTCTTCCAGCTGTTCGTTACATGCTCAATTTCCTTTTTCCAACCACTTATTGCTACTTGTCCCAACTTTTTTGGGATTTTTTGACACTGTGAAATTTTGAATCAACATATTTTTCCTTTAAAATTTTACATTTACTCAAATTAAACTTTTGATCTGTCATCTATGTTCTATTACGAATAAAATTTTGACATTTGCCATCTCCACATCATTGCATTCAGTTTTTATTCACAATTTGTTTAGTGTCCCAACTTTTTGGGAATCCGGTTTGTAGATCTTATTACTGTACTGTTTTTCTTTTACATTTTATTGTTGTCTTTAACTGGGACCCTGTGTACATAATTTCATTCTACAAGTTCAACATGTGGTACATATTCAGTATTTATTCAACACTTTATTTGTTTTTTACTTTAAAAATGAAATAAAAGCAAGTCCTTATCGGCACAAATAGTGATGTGGAACACGTTGCATGTGTTCTTACCAAGCACCGAAGCTACAGCGTTGTCTTGCTCTGTGAGATGCAGCTGGGCTGCGACAGAGATTGGTCAGGTGTAGATTCTGTTGATGGCGCAGGTATAGACTCCGCTGATGGAGCAGGGACAGACGCCGGTAGGCTTGGAGGGTTTATAGTGGAGTTTAGAGACGAACCATCACATGCTGAAATACGTTCTGGATGTTGTCCTATTATGGCGTCAGTGTCTTTTGTTAGTTAAAAATATGTTTAGAACCAATGAGATGAGTAACTTAAAATAGTTAAAAAACACTCACCATCTTCTATAAATGATTCAAGTAGAGCAGTGGCTGTGTCCAAACCACCCTCCAATCGCTCCTTCTAGATTGCTTTGACTTTTTCCGTCGGCCACTAATCACAACAACACCTGCATGTCTACATTTGACCATGGCTTTGACATTATTATTTTTTTGTTTTTTGTTTTTTGTTTTTTATATATCTTCAAAATACATTCAAGATACGTTCCTCGAGTTATTGCTAGTGGCAGGTGGTAGAGAAAAATGGCGGACGGTTTGTTTTTGAAAGACTCAACAGACTCCTCCCTCCGACCAATCAGTGATCGACAGTGTTTCTGATGTCACGGTTCAGCTCGCTTGGACCCCTTGAGAAGCAGGGCCAGAATTATTGGGTAGAGCAGGTCTGAAGTACTAGTGGAAAAGACCTCAAACATGGGTAGAGCCGGAACTATTCGACCTGTGCCGTGACAGTGGCATAACTTTCTTTTGTACCAGTCTGGAGGGTCTCAGCGGGAGAAGCTAAGCAGGAGCCAGGAAGGTTGAGATATGATCAGAGAATCCTAGGTGGGGGCGGGGTTCGGCTTTGTATGCATCTTTTGCGTTCATGTAAATATGGTCCAGTGTGTTGTTTCCACGTGTTGGTATGGCCACATGCTAGTAAAATCTTGGGAGTTATTCTTTTCTGTTCGCGTGATTAAAGTGACCAGCCACTATGTAAAGAGCTTCAGGGTGTTTGCTTTGCAGCAAGCTGAAAAGATCATGAAGCTCCTGCAGAGCGTTGATAGCATTAGCATTTGAGGCAATATAAACAACTGTTATGAAAGCCACTGTGAACTCATAAGGTAGATAATGTGGTTGACATTTCATTGTTAGCTACTTCAAAGCCTTTGGAGCATGAGTTTTTACCAGCATACAGTTTGTGCACCAACTTTTACTCGTGTAAATGCATACTCCACCTCCCCTCGATTTCCCCGTTACCTCACTGCAGCGGTCTGCTTGGATTTTTTTTTTATAAATCTGTGATCAGTGTTTAAACAGTCTGCGTTCAACATTTTCACCACACAGATCATCTAAGTGTTGATGTAGGGAAATGACTCCAGTAGGGCTGTTGTAAATTAATATTTTAGTAATCAAGTAATCTATAGATTATTCTGGCGATTGAGTAATTGAAAACTGAATTTGTCAGGTTCTGCAGTAACTACCATACTCATTTTATGAGTAATACAAATACATGAAAAAAGAACATTAAATAAACAACCCATTTAATTCCTCTTTTTAAAATATTTTATTGCTTAAGTTGAATTATTTTTAAACATCACACAAAAATCTAAATGCTGTAAAGTAATTATGTATTGGAAAACTGAATGGAATTTACAAAGTAGGATCTGGAAGGAAGGACATGATTTGGATTGAAAGTGGAGAACATCTTCTGGAACCCTTCATCTTCCACCACAGACTGCATGTATGTGATCATATTTAAAATGCTGTTTGTGAACTCAGCTGCTGGTACAACCAAACATCCTGGAGCCCTTTGTACGAAGCTGTCCAACGTATGACTCTGCCATTTACTGAAAAGAAATAGAATAAAATTATTATTTGTTTGTTCATTGTTATTCCTTAATAATCCAATAATTCTCAGTTGGGTCATCTGGACAGTTTGTTTTTTATAGAAACATTTCGCCCGCTATCTGGAGGGCTTCATCAGTCAGAGGAGTTCCAGTAAACTGTTTCCTCACCAAGCAGTAAACTCCTTAAGTGGACCAACCAGTTTGCTGGAGCTAAGATGGTTTCTGGGGGTCGTCCTGTCCCTCGTCGACTCCTCCCAGGCAGGCAGCCACAGCCAAAATGGTTCAAGGCAACAGAGTTCAATCCTGCTCAATCATCCAGGATCCAAATCCAATAATTCTCAGTCGGGTCTTCTGGACAGTTTCTTTTTTATAGAAACGTTTCACCCTCTATCTGGAGGGCTTCATCAGCTTCATCATCATTATTCCTTAATACAATTTCAAGTGTACTTCACTGGATATTATAAAATTATTTAATATTGTTAAGTAATCTACACTTTGTGATGACCCTGCTGCAATAAAAATAGCAATAGTATGTCAGTTGTATTAGATTTATGCTTTTATTTATGTGTGAGTTTTGAGGATGCTTTAATTAAAACACTCTGTCACTGAATTATTTTTAACCATCACATAAAAATCCGGGAGGAGGCCCAGAGGAAGACCCAGGATACGCTGGAGGGACTATGTTTCTCGGCTGGCCTGGGAACGCCTTGGGATTCCCCCAGAGGAGCTGCTCCAAGTGGCTGGGGAGAGGGAAGTCTGTGCCTCCCTACTTAGGCTGCTACCCCCGCGACCCGACCCCGGATAAGCGGAAGAAAATGGATGGATGGATGGATAAAAATCTAAATGCTGTAAATAAGTTTTATAGATTGGAAAACTGAATGGAATCTTTATTAGAGACCGAGTAAGATAGATAGATGATGTAAAGTTTGCGTTTGTACATTGAGTTCTGCAGACTGTATTATTATTTAGTTTTAGCAGGTCGCTTTCTTAAATGAGCCCATGAGGTTCAATAAGATTTACCTGACTAAATAAAGGTTGAATGAATGAAAATTATTTAGTCGTAGTTATTTAGGTGAAATAGTCACCTTAAATATCTCATTTAAGTCAGGATGGAAGTACAGCAATAAATAAATGTGTTTCAGCTCATGCAGTCAGTCTGTTGCTAGTCTTTTATTGTTAACAAACTTGCATCAAGTCCTGCATAGTTATTTTTTCTTCCTCTCACACAACATGCAGACCCTGCCAGGTAGCCACTATGATTAGTCAGTAGATTTAACGTTAGCAAAAATATGCCTCATTTTATATCTATAACATGACAGATTATCACACATTTAGGTTAACATATTTTGCAAAGAGAACATGATATCTGTTACAGCTGCAGACGAGTTTGATGCATACAGCGGGTGTTTTCTCTTCA
>JBBPBX010021763.1:6198-42055 GCA_038048925.1 Garcialebias charrua | reverse complement strand
GACCTCCCTTTGCTCCCATGAGCTCTGTCTCAACTCCGACTGTGACAGCACCCTCCCCTAAGCGACTGAAGGCAGACTGCAAAAAATGTGTTAACAAGCGGACATCACTTATAAAATTAGTGTCTAGCAAACAAAAACTTAAACACAATTTTGACAATTTGCTCTTGTCAAGTGCTGAGCAAGCTTATAAACGAAAAGTAGACATAGACTCAAAATTGTGCAAAGAAAGACAGAAGTTAAAGAGGATTGTGATGCAAAATGATGCTGAAATTAGAAAATTGAAGAGGTCTATGGAACTGGTCTGTCCAAAAGTGCAGAAGAAGAAACATAAACATAAGTGTAAATTTAGGAGACTGTTGGGAGAAGTCAGAAAAGAACTGAACTGTGCAAGAAGAAAAAAATCAAAGAACTGGAACTGGATAATGACAAACTGCAGGGGTTGTTATTGGACTGTGAATCTTCAACTGACTGTGACACTGTGTCAGTGAAGAAGGATTCTAAAACATATTCCTCATCCTACAGACTTGCAGCATACTCATGCATCCTCCACCAGGTGCTAGTGGAGGAGACAGGTAATCTTATAGCAGATGTTGTTGAGAATATCACTGGCTATAAGGTTGAAGGAAAGGCTGATGTTGCAACTGTTGCCCAATTTACATATGAACTTGGTGTGTTAAGTGAAGTGCAGGTTGCAGAAGCTGTAGTGAATGAGAAATGTGTTGAGCTTACTCTTGGTTGGGATGCAACATCTTTGTCAGCTGAGTACATCAATGAGGTTCATCTCATGTTTCCGGGTGATCCCCCTTCCTGTCCATGGGGACTTCAGTTACAGGTGAATGCATTAGCAGGAGGGACTACAGCTGACTTTGCGACTCATATAAAGGAAGCGCTCAATGACATCAGTGAAACATATGCAAGTCTAACAGCTACCAGTTCTTTGGAAGTGAGCAATATTTTCATCTCAAAACTCAAAAACACATTTCAGATCGAGTGGCTGTAAACAAATGTGTCAGAGAAAAACTAGAAGAAGATTTAAACATTGAACTGTTGCAGCTGAATTGTAATATCCATCCCCTTGATGGTATAGCCAATGAGAGTAGGACTTCTCTTAAACAGCTGGAGAAACAAAAACAGATTGTGGGACAGCTTCTCGGTCGTGGCTGCTGTGCAGATAATTTGATATATGCTCTGTCAAAAATGAGATTCAGTGTTTCCCCCAGTTAACTTGCCATGGCAGGGTGCTCATCTCATCCATAGTTTTTGTTGATGGGGAGGGACAGAGACATGTCTGAGCGAAGCTTGTACCAACAGTTTTTGAGCAGGGGCGGGGGGTGTTCAGCATGAGGGAAGAGGCACCTTTAGCTTTTTAGCTAGAGAGCCTGTATTTATTGCTGCTAGCTTAGTGCTATGTCAGTGCCGGGGGTGGGGGGTTCGGTTTGGTAGGCGGGATGCTCCGTTGACGGGGTGGGGCACCCTGCTTGTATAATGCTAGGGGAAACACTGAGATTTAAACAAGGAAAAGGTGACCCCAAGGGCTTCAAATCATTCCTCAAAAAGTTGGCATTGATCTCAAACTGATTGTTTGATACGTGGGGAACAGACTTCATGTTATGTTCCATTTAGCAGGAATATTCACTTACAGAACAGAAATTTTAGATTATTTGCAGCATTTTTGCAACTGTACCAGTGGATTACGCACATCAATCATCAAGGACCTCACCAACGCTTCAATTGTTGTTCACCTGCAGAGCCTGGGTCTGTTGGGGAAGATTGTAACTGGGCCATGGATGTCTCTTCTCTATGGTAACAAGGCTAGCAAAACGAACCTTGAGGTTGTTCCCTTCTTGAAGTGTGCTGTTGAAAACCTGACCAAATTTGAAGAAGAACCGCTTAATGTCCTCAAAGCCAAAAAGGATGTTTTTGAGACTCCATTGAAGGAGAATGATGTCCTCAGCTGTCTACAAAAAGTGGATGATGAATCCCAGAGTGAGCTGAAAGAGACTCTTCACGTCCTCTTCAAGGCAACGGTCAGAGTGCTAACCCGGCAGCTACAACCATACCTCTCAGGAGTTGTACTGCCCTCGTCACATGAGGCAAATGCAACTAGACAGTCAGCTAAACTCTTCCCCAATATCACGACTGAGGAAAGTTGTTTTCTTGTCCACAGGTTTATTGACATCAAGGAAGTGTGAAACTAAAACACACAAAAAGATATATCACTTATTCAGCCTTTTTAACATGCACATATGTGGTTAATGTATGTGGTAAAAGGTGAAACACCCACACCTGCCTCCACCCTCATTCGCCCCATGCTGGGCTCCTGAGCAAGGCCCTTAACCCCCACCATCTGCTCCCTAACAGGTCTCTCTTGGAAATGAGTTCTTGTGGCTCAATGAGACTACCTGGATGAATGAAGGTGAAATGAAAAATTAATGCAAATAGCTTCTTGTTCTTAACTTTTACTGTTTTACACAATCTTGACTTAAAGCTGATAATATATAATGATTTTCAATATACAGTATATATGAGCATGAACTGACTTATTTATTGCAGTAGCTTGGTTTGATAACAAATTAACAGTAGTATTGTGACCTTGCAATAAACATTCAAAAATACTTGAAGCAAAACTTAAACCAGAAATTCTGTGAAAATAATGATCTGCAATAATATATTAAACATAACATACCCACGATGCTACATTCAGAGCGAAGATGTATGCAGATGGCACTGGCTTGCTTGACTGAACACATGGACAACACTTCAATTCTGACTCTCAACCTAACTTCCTGGTTGAAGTCACATGACATATAGCTTGGGCTGTATCTCTTAAAGGGACTGTCAGCATATACAAATACACCCACTGCTAAACACTCAACAACACAGGAGTCTTGTCAAATCCCTCCACTGCAATGTTGGAGCAGACCAAGTCAGCCCTTATTGATAACATGTTTAGTGAAAGAGTTATCGCCATGGTTTATAGCCAGCACCACCGCGCACCAAATGCCACTATGGGATACATCGACGGGAAGGTGCGTGCAAAGGAGTGTGAGGACCATCAAATGCCCCTCTTCAAATTCCTGACAGACTACAACCTGGGTGATCTTGCTTTGAATTAAAGGACAGGAGAAATAATCCAGGAAAAGTTTTAAATCGGGGCATAAGGTGCTGTTTTAGAACCCTCTCAGTCTGAGCTCCATTTTGATACCCTACACAATATAGTTTGGCACAAATTAAAATTTGCAGTTTTTTCTTATACAGGGAGTCCTCGACTTACGACGCCCTCGACTTAAGGCAATCCGGACTGACGAACGTGCATACGAACGTACTGTTGTACAGGTAGAGTAAATACTGTACAGGTGTTTTTAGATGAATGTGTTGGGTACACTGTTAGCTAACCGTTTGTAAATAAAGTTCTGCGCATATTTATGGACCAGTATGTACGCTTGTTCAGTCTCACGTCGATAAACGGGTGTGCGGTGCCGCGTTAGCATAAATTCCCCAACTTACGGCAAAAATCCGGACTTACGAACGACACGTGCAATGAGTTCCGACTTACGTCAAAATCGGGTTACGAACGGCCCGTAGGTCCGGAACTCGTTCGTAAGTCGGGGACTACCTGTATGGACACCATTATTCAATATGGTCACCACAGATTGTGCATAATACTTGAAAATGATGTCATAGTGAATACTTATAGTTTAAAAAAAGCTAAGTCTGGTCCTCTGGACATTCCAAAACAAAATAAAAGGTAGAAATGTTTCGACGAAACGTTTCTACTTTTTTGTTTTGTTTTGTTTTTTGAATGTTCAGAGGACCAGACTTAGCTTTTTTCTCGATTTTTCTACCTGGATTATTGAGCATGCATCAGGGTAATACTTATATTTGTACAGAAATCACCTTAGAATGCATTACAAATTGTGCATATGTTTGTTTTAATTGAAGTAACCATTTCTGCTAGCTTCAAGACTGCACTAATGTGACCTTTGACCTTGGAGTCATCAAGGTCACCTGGTGACCCCAACGTCAGCAGGAAAAACATTTACATATATTCAGTGACATCCCCACTGAATTTGATTAGGATGCTGTTTACCACTTAGAACTGGTGTTCATTTTAATAAACACTTCTTTTCAGTCAGAAATGTCTATTAATTGACACAATTTTTTTCTCTGTTGCTATGTAAATAAGCTTAATTAAAGTACCTTAAAACTACTACTTTGAATGACAATATCTCCGGTTTTATTCATTCAATATTAACAAATGAGGTGTCCTTTTGTTGCATTTTTAGTGCTCTTTCTTTTTGTTGCAAGCAGAAGGCCATTAAAACAACTTTTGAAAAATGTCCAAGTGCCTACAGTATGTACACTTGTTCAGTCTCATGTTGAAAAACGGGTGTGCGGCGCAGTGTTAGCATACATTTTCCGACTTACGGCCAAAAATCCGGACTTACGGACGCCACGTGTTTACGTTCCGACTTACGAATTTTCGTGTTACGAACGGTGCGTAGGAACGGAACTCGTTCGTAAGTCGGGGACCAACTGTATTTCACCCATTTTTCAGACAAATAGAATCAACCATGGCTGTGTGCTTTGTTCACATTTATTTACCTTCAATTATGAAAACTACAGAAGTAAACCCTTTTAATCTGTACTCTTTCAGGATAATCTTCCCCTCGTACAACAATGAGTATATTGCAAAGGATTTACAGTTGTAGTTAGTTTGTTTTATTACTAAGACAATAAACTTGATTTGTTTTTTGAAGAGTTTGCACAAACTGAATCTGTTAAACAAGAGAGGGAGAGAGTCAGCCAGGGAGGGACACACGTAGAGGAAACCAACGTTTTCACTAACCACACCGAGTCTGTGCACTTGTTTCAGGAGGGTGTGGAGGTGCTGAGAGCAGGGAGGGAAGGAGGGAGGAGGCAGAGAGAGAGAAGCAGACACCGACACCTTGGCAGTGCATGGAGCGTGCGCGGGCCAAACAGGAGGCTCTCAATGGGGGAAGTGTGAGTGAAGCAGGGCTACCTGTTGGAGCTGATCACAGAGGAGAGGAGGACAACGAGCTCCAAACATGCTGTTTCCACGAGCGCTCCTGTGCGCGCTGCTGTGCGCGCACCACGGGACTCGGACCTGCAGCGGATTCAACATAGACGAACGCTTTCCAGTGATCAAAGAGGGGAGAACTAAAGGCAGCCTGTTCGGCTTCTCTGTGGCTCTGCACGAGCAGACCAAGGGCTCCAGGAAGTACCTGTAAGTTGTGGGTTTGTGCGCGTGTTGAAGATCAGGTGCATGATGTATCCAGGAAATGAACAACCTTTTACCTGCTGCGTGTTATCAACTCACCTGTGTGCACATTGGCGTGTTTAACTTCTGTAACTGGTCCCTTGGGAACCCACTTGTATCTTCTCGTGCAACCTGAGGGACAAATCAGTGTCAAATTAAATCAGGTTTAATAAAAAAAAAGTGATTGAAAAGAGGGAAAAGGTGCAGGTGTTCTTGTTTTTGTGCCCTCAAGGCACTGAAAAGCAGGCTGACTGGAGAAATGGCTGCACTTTATGTTTTAACCTATTTGTTTATCTCAAAGTGATTTTTACAAATTATTATTATTTTTTTAATTGAGCAACTTCTGTTGCAACATTTGGACAATGAGTTTTGACCTCTGTAGCAAGTTTAGTGCATTATAGTGTTCAGTAAAGGTTAGATTGCAAAGATAATGCTTTTAGCTGGAGCATGCTTTTCCAAAGTGTGGCAGGGCGATGAGTGACACACGGATGAAAATCAGAACATTTGGTGGAACATTGCAAAACTAATGAAGTAAATTGGAAACATGATTGAACATATCAAGAAAGGGAGAAGTTTTTTTTTTTTTTGTCAGAAGAATAAACTGGGTGGGGTTCACCACACTGTAAAACACTCAAGGAGGCAAAAGTACAAGAACATGTTCTATCAATCATCGAGCTCCAGGGCTCTCAGGCAGAACTGCATAAAAATCACTTGGTTGTTTCAAAATAATGTTCAGGATCACACACAATCTCGTTACTGTAGTGCTTAAAGGCCGTGTTGGGATGACTCTCAGCTACTACCACATCCATTCTGAACTGAATATGTGAAGCTGTTGGAGTTTTAGCCACTTTTGTGCTGGCTAAGAATGAAAAGCTGCTTTTCTGTATGTTTTAGTCAAATCTGTTGTGGCTCATGAGATAATTTTGCTAACAGATAAGAAGGATGATCAAATACTATACAGGTGGTCCCCGACTTACGAACAAGTTCCGTTCCTATGCACCGTTCGTAACTTGAAAATTCGTAAGTCGGAACGCGTTACACGTGGCGTTCGTAAGTCCGGATTTTTGGTCGTAAGTCGGAAAATGTATGCTAACGCTGCGCCGCACACCCGTTTATCAACATGAGACTGAACAATCGTACATACTGGTTCATAAACATGCACAGAACTTTATTTACAAACGGTTAGCTAACACACTTTCATCTAAAAACACATACCAGTGCTGTATTTACTGTACAACAGTACTGTTTGTAAGCACGTTCGTAAGTCCGGAACGTCGTAAGTCGAGGCCGTCGTAAGTCGGGGACCACCTGTATATGTATTGGGGATGACTCTCGGCTACTACCGTACAAAATTCAAGCACAATATCTGTCAAATTGATTGAGTTATAGCCATTTTAGTGTTTTGTCAGTCCAGTTGGCTGTGGCGTCCATCTTGAATTGTCTTGACTCCAAACGTTAATCAGTTTTAAAGATGCATTCAATGTTCTGAGAGTTAGATCTTTTGCTAACATGGAAAACTAATACAGATTATGCAAAGGGCAATGCAACAATATCTTTTTTATTGTGTTATTAACTGCACAAGCGATCACATTTAAAAATTTTAATAGTTTCCATTATTTTCAATTTGTGAAACATCAATTTTCAAACCGTTGCGCTCCTATGAACAGTGTCCTAACTTATTCAGCAAACGTTGAATATTGACAACAAATTACATGTCGGTGTGAAATGTGCTGTATTTGTCAGGTAAACGTAGAAAAATGAAAATATGTATTTGTGCCTGAAAGGAGGAAGTGGTTTGCTTTATAATCTGGTCTGTTTGTTTCCTCATAAACGTGTTTGCTGGCCTCTAACACTCAGGTTGTTGTTGCAAAGACATAAAACTACAGTGCTTTGAGCATTTTTTAGTAAAAATGAGTACTTTGGTTCATGAGAATGGGTCTAGCTGAGTTTCAGGGACCTGGATATGTGCAGCACTTTCTTCGACAGCGTCTTTACTGAAGGTTCTTCAGACTGTGCAGTTGTTCAGTGTAGGATTTCTCTCCGCTAATTACAGCGGCCTCTCCATCCTTCCGCATCCACGATCACACAGCATCCTCAAGAGCTGCCCTTATCTCGACCGTTGTTCCTCTTTGAAGTGTATTGCGGGCAGAAAACTGTAAACCATGACCCACTTCCTCTGAGTTGTCTGCAGGAAAATGTGTTTTATCAGTGTAATCTCTGCAAAGCGGCAGATTAATGCGTGCCACTGTTTGTAGAGCGAACAACGCTGTCCTGCTGAGGGGCCATCCTGGCCTCCATCAGAGGGATCAACCGTCACTGTCCGCAACTCAAAAAGAGTAAAGTGAACAGAAAACGTTTAAGCTATTTCATATACTGCTTATCAAACAACGTTTAAACTCACTTTTTTTCTGAAATAAATCTGTTTAACTACTGGTTATTTTCTGGGTGCAGCACAATCAGTTGTGACATCATCATATAACTGGAACCTGGTCAAAATCAAATCTTAGCCATATTTAGTTTTTTCTTTTCTTTCTCAAAGCTGCAATTTTGAGAAAAAAACAAAACCTGTTTTTCTTAAAGTTCTTTTGGCAACTTTTTAGCAGAGCTGCTGTTCGTTTGGCTTCTTGTCTGAGATTTTCCTCACCGTCATGAATTGTAAGAAAGTAAGTAAAGTTTATTTATATAGCACTTTTCGCAGATAAAATCACAAAGTGCTGTCCAACATATAAATAAAAGATTAAAATAAACAGAAGAATTACTGTAGTAACATCTGATTAATCAAAACAATAAGAACAGCTGATAAAAAAAAAAACAATTGTCTGCTTTATTTTATCCACCAGCCAGTTAAAATGTCTAATGGGATTATTTTACACATAATCTGTGAATATATTCTATGATTAATGTCAAATTAGCACTTTTTAAAGTTTAAATAATCCACATTTGAGGCTACAAGATTAGTAATAACTAATTTTGTCAGAGCTCTAAATTTCTTTGACCATAATTTTTTTTAATCAGTTCATGAGAAAAATTTACGTGATTTGAAATATGTGTTGTCGTAGTAAATCCTTGGTATCTTCGTTCCCTGAGCCTAGGTTTAGTACGTAACTTGTAATTCTTTAAAGACACACAACAATGCCCTGTTAGCGCCTCGTATGTTCATGTTTGAACTGCTTTCCGTTTTGTCTTTTATACCTGCGACGCAGGAGCCGTTACAAGTTTTCTTCTCAGTGGAATGAGTAACAATGTGAATATTTGTGGAAGAAATGCACAAACCAGGTGTGTAAACTGGTCAGACCCTTATATACACGACTGAGACAGAGCTCAGGACTAAATCAAGAGTGAGGTCACCCACCTTTAATTCACTTATAGTTTTCTTGACCCTTTCTAAGATTTCAGTTTGTCTCCAATTAGCCTGAATCTTTCCAGGCTGAGCTTCAGAAAATATTACATTTATTTTTGACGAGGTGGGAGTTGAGGTCCAATTCTAAGGGAAGCAGCACCTGAATCATCTAAAATCTACCTGAGGCCAATTAGTATTTGCCTCCCCACCCATTCCCAGTCTGTTTTCAAAAGTTTTTTTTTCTTTCTCCATTGTGGTGAGGAGGAGGGATCTGATCAGTCAGCTTTCCAACTATTGGCTCTTCCACTCCCCCGACTCCACGGTATGACTGGAATGTATTACTTTTCTGTGCACAGTCACAACCTGCCAGGTTTCAGGTTGAGGCAAAGCTCTGGTGAAAATGATGACAAGGTGGGGGGACATTTCACACCCAGACCTCTAAATTAGAAAGTTAGTCATTCAGATGAACGATCGTTTCAGAAAAGGGAGCCTCTGAGCATAAAAAAAGTAGCCTTGACTCCTTAAATTTATGAATATTTAATCAGCTCTGTCTGACTGCAGAAGCTTTGGGGAATAAAAGCCAGGCTTTAAATTTGGCGGGGCTTTCCCCCGTCTGCTGCGAGGTGCAAATTAAAAAGTTGCTGTTTGCACACAAATCAGATGTTCAGTCAGAACATGCACAGATACATCTTCAGCTGTTCCTCAAACGTTTTGGCTTCATGTGGTTTAAAACACCGTATTTCACAGAAACAATCCGTGTTCAAGCACATCAGATGAGGATGGTGTGGTGCTGAAACTGAATACTCTCCCTCTGGGATTAAAGTCCATCTTTGGCCTGTTAAAAAAAGCGTTAATGCACTAGAAACCCATTAACTGCAAAAACACATGTGAAGAATGGCAGCAAAAAGTTCTCATCCGTGCCAGTAACAGACTGGCACATTTTCACTGCGAGTTGTGAGTTCTCCTTGAACCTTGTGTATATTTGGCTGCAACCTCCCTCCTTTTACTCTCTTCCTCACAGAAGTTCACAGCAGACAGATTTCCAGTTCATCACAAGCTACGTCAGAAATAAATAAATGCTTATACTCAAACCTAGAACCAACTTAAAATCCATAACAAAGCAGGTTAAATCGTGTCTTCTGGACCAGTTTCTTTAAGTGAGAAATGTTTCGTCCCCTATCCAGAGGACTTCCTCAGTCTACAGCCTGCCAACCAGATCTGTCCCATAGGTAGTCAATCTGGTTGGCAGGCTGTAGATTGGGGAAGTCCTCTGGATGGAGGACAAAATGTTTCTCGCGTAAAGAAACTGGTCCAATTGACATGATTTAACCTTTTTATTGCTTTCTACCTGGATGATTGAGTTTACGACCCTTTTTCCTATAGAGAGATTTTATTTTCGTTGAAAATGCACTGTGACTGGACAATGAAGCTTTAGGGTCACGCTAAGAAAAAAAAGTTAAAGCCATTAAATTATGAGGATAAAGTTAGACGACAACAAAACCATAGTTTTATGAGAATAAACTTGTAATATCACGAGAATAAAGTCGTATGATAATAAAGACATTCAATTTATTATGATAATTTGAATTAATTATGAGCATAAAGTTGTAATTTATGAGAATAAACTCACAACATTATGAGACTAAAAATGCAAAATATTACCAGAATAAAGTCGTAATATTATCTGAACTCCGACACATAAAGCAGGGTTTACCGCATTTTAACTGTGGTAAAATGAAGAACTGAACGTCTTGTTAACTTTGTTATTGGTTTCACAAATACGGAGGTAGTTAATCTGTTAGCACATCAGCATCAGATTATTATCTGTATCAGGACTTTGAACCTGTTTACAGTAAGGTGGTACGCTCTGATGGGCTTCAGCAGCTCTCTGCAGGTAAGGATCATTTGACACGCCTACTGGATTGATTGACAGGTCGTGTCGTGGATCAGACTCATGGAAAAAATTGTAAAAATTAAATAACGAGAGCTGCAAAAAAAGTCTCATACGACTTTATTCTCATAATATTAAGATTTTATTTGCCTTTATTCTCGTAATTTTATGACTTAATTTTTTTTTCATAGCGTGGCCCTAAAGCTCCGTCGTAGAATCCTGAGAGCTGAAAGACTTTGAAGAAGTTTGCCAAAGAAGCTGAATTATTAAAAGAAAAGCAGAACGCACAGTTAATGTAAAATGAGCAAAACATTAGCTAAATAGTAAAACAAACAAAATGCCACCTTTTAAGCTAAAAGTAGTAAATGTATCTAAAAATAACAATTGGGGAGTGGTGGCACAGAGGTTAGAGAGGGTGGGCCTGTGATCGAAGGGTCGCCGGTTCAACTCCCCAGTTCAACTCTTGTACAGTGGTAAAGGTGAAACATCTACACCTGCCTCCACCCTCATTTACCCCACTCTGGGCCCTTGAGCAAGGCTCCTAACCCACCAGCTGCTCCCCAGGGATCTTATATGCTCACATGTGCAATGGGAAAAATGCACATCATTAATTTCCCCATTGGGGATTAATAGAGTACAAAAAACCCAAACACACAACACAAGCTGTAAGTAGCAAAATATAATCTTAAAGCTACAAATATATTTAATACCTAATTTAATTGCAGTAAACCTCATGTAAAAGCAGAGAAAAGAAATATGAGCAGAGATGGTCATACGTGTGAACATATTTATTTGCTAATTTGCCTCCTCTGTAAAGTAAACTCACATGCCCTTTTTATTAGTTTTGTATACAACTGAATTGATTAGTGCTGAAAAGCAACATCAATCCCTTTTTAAAATAGATTTTATCCTCATTACACCTCTAAGAACTCAAGTATGGCAGCACGGTGGCACAACTGGTAGAGCTGCTGCCTCTCAGCGAGCAGGTCCCCGGTTCAAATCCCGGTCCGTGGGCCTTTCTGGGTGGAGTTTGCATGTTCTCTCCGTGCATGCGTGGGTTTTCTCCGGGTGCTCCGGTTTCCTCCCACAGTCCAAAAACATGCATGTTAGGCTGATTGGTAACTCTAAATTGACCCTGGGTGTGAGTGAAACAGGTCCCTCTTGTAAATGAGTCCCTGTGGCTCAACGAGGCTAGCCTGTATAAATAAAGGTTGAATGAATGAATGAAGTACGTACCCAGTATAAATGGACTTCCTTCTTTATGGGAGTGATGGTGATGGACATGCTTTGGGCACAGATCCAGCATTCCTTTTCATCAAAATGTTAGAGCGTTTTGTGGTTTTTAAGAACAGGAGAGGACTTTATGGATGCAACTTTGAAGCACTTTAAGATATTTATTGGACAGCAAACCAGTGCTTACTGATTTGTCTGTTTATATCAAAATATTGTTGATGGTTTTTATTCTTAATTTACAATTGGTATTATCGTTAGTTGGAGGGAGTGAGTTCTTATGCTGAAGGAGATTTGTACACAATAGTCCTCTCGCTAATCTCCACAGAGGAGAATTTTTATGCCGGGGTTTAGTAATGATTATTTCTATCTTTAACTGGTAACGGTCCTCTTATTTTCCCAGATTTTTGTGTTAAAGCTGCACTATGTAACTTTGTAATGCAGTCTGTAACTTTTCTAACAATATATTTTTAACATATTTCTTCACTCTGTCACTATCTACTGACAGACTGATGTTAGACAAAGTAATCTCTGAAAAAAACTATAGTCCCCTTGCTTCTCTATCAGCATTTATAAAAACACTAAAAACACAGAGTGACCCGGACAATGACCAGCCAATAAAAACAGAGTTGTTTGTCACGCCCCAACCCACGCCCCCGCCTGTCCCAGCCTCAGCGCCGCGCACATTCTCATTCAAAGGATTGCAAAGCGATGCAGGACTGATTTGTATGTGACACAAATGTATTAAATATCCCTTCTTCATCCCAGAGCTGGACTTTTATTTTGTTTTTTTGCCAAAAGTCAAGTGATCGCTTCATCCTTCACTCACAGGAATGAGGAAATTGATTTGTCACGACTCACGAGCGAATTAAATCATGTCCAAAGTGGCTGGTGAAGCTCTGCTGATTTCAGGGTGTTTTTGTGTTGTTGGACGAGTGATTCATGGTTTTATTATATTTTTTAAAACGTTTTATTAACATATAATCACAGAACTTCGCAGCGCAGAGACAGGACATGTAGTGGGGGCGGAACATTCCAGACATACCAGACCTGCACTGACAGACATGAGGAAGTCACGAGCGAATTAAATCATGTCCAACGTGGCTTTGTGAAGCTCTGATGATTTCTGCTGGTTTTTGTGTTGTTGGACAAGTGCTCTATGGTTTTATTATATTTTTTAGAACATTTTATTAACATATAATCACAGAATATTGAAGCGCTCTGAGCGACACACAGCAAGGGGCGGAGCTGCAGAACTCAAGTTCAACAGAGAACGAACTGTGGCTCCCCCTCAGAGCCATATATGGCTCTGAGGGGGAGGGAGCAGAATGCTTTTACCTGCTGGAAATTTTTCTAAGTCCCAGCGTCCTGCTGAAATTACATAGTGAACCTTTAATGATGCCAACATCATAGCAAAGAATCTATTGTAGCTAGCCTCTGAGCTAACAAACGCTACCTGCAGCTGGAAAAGCAATATGCCTCAGAAGTCTTTGCTCCTCATGCCGTTTGTCATCTCTGAAAAGGGAAGTACCGTAGTCCTGGAGTGCTGGTTTACATCACAGTTTGTCTGGAGAAGAGGTGCATGCAGACATTTTTGGAGTAGCCTCAAAAATGCACAAATGTTTAGATGCTCACTAAATGAACTACATCACCTAAAAATGGCTGAATGTGAATTACGTTGCATGCACATCAGCATTTTATTTTTATTTCCAGAAAGAGCTTTTAATAGAAAACCTGACACTAACAATGCATCTGTTAGCTTCATTGTAACAGTGTGGCTGTCCACCTGTACCCCAGTTAACACCAAATCCCAACCCTGCCAACAAAACCACTTCTCCTCTTTCACTTGTAGGGTCAAAAGTTAATGGACACACTGTCACTGATACTCTGAATCTCTTGTGAGTTCTGATGTGCGCTGGCGTGGTGGGAGGCCGCCAAGAGACATATCTGTGAGCCGTGCAACTGATCATTTGTGCAAGTGTGCTCTTGAATGTAATCCTCATACAGTAGTTTGTTGGTGTACATATGTAAACTGTGGAATTAAAAGTCTGACATTCATATCAGAAACCTCATGGATACTTTAGAGTACATCATAACTTCGGTTGAAAATATTCTTAATGTCACAAAACTATTATCAGTGATCAATAAAATACTAGAGGATTCTGAAATGATACATCACAATATCTGTTTAGCTAATAATAAAAAAGACAATTAAAGGACAAGCGTTCCTTGAAGCAGGGGTCTGCAACCTGCGGCTCTGGAGCCACATGCGGCTCTTTGGTCCCTCTGCAGCAGCTCGTTCAAGCTTTGACCAGAACGGACATAAAACTGAATTTTATTGGTTACTCAAACAACAAAAAAGGACGAGTTCAAACAGTGAGGGTGGAGTGAGGGTGAAACGTTTCTACTAAAAAGAAACTGTCCAGATGAACTGATTGAGAATGAGCGGACGAGTTCAAACAGTTTTCCTGTCATTTCATTTGCAAATATGTGAACACTGGAGTGAGTACAAGGAGTAAAACATACTCACTTTAATCTAAAAAAGCTAAGTCTGGTCCTCTGGACATTCAAAAAACAAAACAAAACAAAGCAAAAAAAAGTGGTCCGTTTAAGGTTAAAATCAGACACCACTCTGAGCAACAGGACCACACTTTCCACAGAACAACTGTGTCAACTCTTGAAACTGTGCCTGCAGTCAACCTACTTCACGTATGGGGAGCAATATTATAGGCAGAAACATGGGTGTGCTATGGGGTCTCCAGTTTCTCCTATTGTTGCCAACCTGTACATGGAGGAGGTAGAAAAGAGAGCCTTGACATCCTTTACAGGGAGACCACCAAGTCATTGGTTCAGGTATGTTGATGACACCTGGGTTAAAATTAAATCTCAGGAAGTCCATCTTTCTCTAATAAATGCACTTCACCGAGCTTTCAGCATTGAAAGGGCCAGATGTGTTGCACCTTGTTCCCTTCTTCAGGGAACATGAGTTATGGTGCATAACTTTCAGTTCCCTTTCAGTCGCTCTCTCGGTGCAACACAATTGCTATGGGAACGTAATCCATTCACGCCCTTGAAATGCTCAGCAAAATGCATGTGAGAACATCTGCCTTAATACGGCAGGCATTTCCCAGCCGCTCTCCACAAGGTATGTAGAGAGCACAGCCTGAGAAGAAAAATGCCACATGTAGAAACATCGTCCTGATGTTACCACTGGACACATAGATGAAAACACCAGCTAGAGACAGCATAAGTGTCCTCTGCTAGTGTGATTACTCATTATCCCCCTTTTTCCCTGGAAATCTTGAGAAGCAGGAGGAATAGAGCAAGGGACCCGCCACTGGCAATCAAGATGGCAATGTGGAGGTAGAAAACCCAGTTCAAGCATAGGGTAACCTTCCAGGAAAAGCAGAAGAGAAAAGGCACGGGAGCTGGGGCTCACTGGCCTGCTGGTCTTCTTTGACTTTTGGGTTTTCGCATTACCTTCTCTGGAGCCATGGCTGAGAAGAGTTAAGCCCGTTAGCAATGCTAACGTCGTCCGGAGACGTCTCCTTCCTCGTGTCGCTTTCGCCGGCTAGCCTGCTACTTGTTAGCAGGGTAGCGGTGTCGCGCAGTCAGCGCCGTCGAGCGAAGCGGTCTGTGGAGAGAGGAGAAGAAAACTTCGGGGTGAAGGAAAAATGTGCCGGACCAGCTTTCGCTAGCCTAGCAGTCCGCAGGAAAAGATTCTCTGTATGCTCTGTGTAGGGAGCGAGCTCACCTCTGGTCGAGCGATGAAAATACAGAGAAGATCCGAGAAGAGTGTTTCAGGTTTAAGCGAGGTGAAGGGCAAAAAGAGAAAGATGGACGGGCGTCAGCCGCTTAAATGTTCAGAGGGCGGGGCCTCTGGCGCGATGCTGAAGCCGTAGCCGTAAAGGCGTGAGTGTATTACTTCAGGTAACCGCGCGGAGGCGCTGATTCCCATAGCAATTGTGTTGCACCGAGAGAGCGACTGAAAGGGAACATTATCAACTGCCTTTCGCCTTTCTTTCTCCTTTTCGCTTCACTGTTGTCTGCCATTATGCAGATGTTACAGTCAGCCTTCTCTGATTAGTTGTATTTCAATCAAGTTTTGTTCATTTTTGGGTTCAGCATCTCTGCAAAGAGTTGGGATGCAGCCACACTGGAGCATCTCATCTACCTTGTACATTAAAGAGTCGTTTGGTGCAGATGTTGTCAAATCAGTTAAAAAAGACTATAATAGTTTGCCTTGCCAATGTTTTTCAGACATAGTAGCTAGAACATCGTCTTTGTCAAACATTGTTTTGCTTGTGAAAAGGGAGTTAGTTTGTAATCAGGGATCACCTGTTGTGTTTAATTTCGAAGACTGGCTCTAAATGGGTTTGTTCTCCTGTCACTGTTTCACCAAAGGCAGATGGTGGTTTTCAAACATGATGTTTGTCCAGCTCAAATACACAACGCGTTGTCGCTGACTGATAATTCATGTTAGTGTATTCGTTCTGTGCTACTTCCTCTTTTCAATAACAGTCTTATGCTCCTCGTTATATTAGAAGTGACTACTTCTCCATTCTCTGGATGTTCAGTCTGAGTCTGAAGGGGCTTGTTTGCTGTCATACAAAACCAAAATCAGCTTGAGAAGACCAGATACGGAGGACTGGGCTAGGTTGTTGTTCGGTTTAGCTTTGACCTTCAGTAGCAGCGAGCGAGTCCAAAGAACTGTGACAGAAATGTGGATTTTAAAACCAATTTTAAAAAACAACAATTGACACTTGCATGTTGTGACATTATTTCCTAAAAGTCCAGTGATTTTTTTCAGTGTGTGCAGAGCAGTTTTACAAGAACCAGGCACACACACTCATCGGGATAATTTCTTCCCTCTCATCATCAACACAGTAACACAGGACCTCATTGTAAAAGCTCATGTCTGTCATAACAACTGTATTCTTTTCTTTCCCTGAAGTTATTACATCGTTACAGAAGCATAAAGAGATCACATGCCGAGTCCCTTCTTGTCCTCACGCTTAATTCAATCTGTAAATTGAGTCGCTGCATTCAATATTATCTTTGTTTATTTGCTTAGTTGGTCTAAGTGGCAATGCATCCCTGGAATCAATAAGTGTCCCTGCAGTGGGCTTGAACACAGGATGGAGTAGGTTAGCTTGTAGTTTCTGTTTGTAATTTTTAGGTTCAGCAGGGAATAATACCACTTTATGCTCCAGTTCTTCACCTGTTATGTTTGAAGCCCCTCTGTTCAGAAGGATACAGAAATTGTGCAAAGGATGTTTCTGCAGGTTGATGGTGCGTCGCAGTTCAGCGGTTGCATGAGCTATAAATGGACCGAGTCAGTAGAGTGTGGTTTGGTTTGACGTTTTCACCTTTATTCTTGACACACAAAACAACATTAACCTGGTCCAATTATTTTTGCTCACCAAGCTAACGTGTTATAGCTAACGTATTATTTGCTATTTTTGTGTAGGGTATAGATCGTTCAGCGGATGCAGCCATCTTAAATTGGATAGGTGTACATGCAAAGATTATTTTCTGAAAGTGCCATTAAAATCTGTCCAGTTGTTCATAAGATATTTGACAAAAACTACAAAGAATTGCTCACACAGACTCATGCAGAACATTATAGCTATAAAAGATTGTTTTTTAAATGTAATCTGGTCCTGAAAGTGGGGGAAAAAAACTCTTTAAAGAAATCTTTGGATTTTCTTTTTTGTCTACCAGCAGCCATCCCCTTTTATTGACATGGCCTTAAACACTGGGCTTAATTTGTTAACCAAACAATGCCGGAATGCAAGTAGCAAGCGGGTGAGGGTCGGGGTGGGGGGTGGTGTGGGATAGATGCAATTTCCTGCATTCTGGTATATTTTACAAAGGTTTATTAAAGTAGATTAACATGAAACAAAACATGTAAACTCAGTTATTATTGATATATTTCTGACTGTGTGTGACATTGTGTGCGCTTCATCGAGAAAAAAACCTTGTAAACCCAAAGCTCCCAGTTTTGTTCTGACTTGACCTTTAGTTTCACCTTGACATGCTCAGTTTTAAATAACACCTTGACCATAAGGCTGCAAAGCTGTCAGTTTTAAAACAACATGTTAAAAGTCTTTTTCGACCTATAAAATTAAAGGATCTTAAATGAGGCAGCAGTCACATACTCTCTGTGGTTAATCTGAAAAAACAACAAAAAAAAACAACAACAACTCCTGAATTGTAGAAGAAATGAAATCCAGAATATTTTTTACATTTTTGTTAATTAAGTTAGACTTTCTGATCTGTTATTATAAAAAGTTAGGTCTAATGAAAGAGATTGATGGCTCGTTATTGGGGACTGCCATGCAAATGGCAGGCACCTAGCACCTATTATTCTACACCTCGGAAGTGTGTCTACGTTTCTATCTCCGTTAATGCGGCCCGAACCACAATGTCTACCCCCACAAAAGTTATATCAAACGACTGGCTCGGCCCCGTGATGTGTGCTATTACTTTTATTGGCATTTTGAGTTACCGTGGTGACGTAATTTGCGAACAAAGACGCAATATTTCACCAACTCCAGGAACTAGTTGGTGAATGCCCACTTATTATTCTTGTAAAGGATATTGAGGAGGTCAATATTAATACTGACCTCTTTACCTTAATTAATTTACTTATTCAGATTGAATAGTAATTTCACGGATTCTTTTCTTTTTCAGTTTACCCAATATTTCTGTGATCTTTATGATGGATAAATAAATAAAGCCATTAAGTGACAGAGAACGTTGACTTTAGTTTGGTATGCCAGGAGACACTACCATTTATTTATAATAAATCAACTAAAATCAACATCATTACACTTGATTGACATGATTCGCACTTTCTTGCAATTTAACACGTCAGCACAGTTAAATTACAACACAACAGACATAAATACTGGATGTTAACATACTTAGTCTGAGGGCTCTATGACTTAAAATGTAGTTTCCAGCTTAGAAATTAAGATAAGAGAGGTTTAAGAGGAAATGGAAGAAAGGGAAGTTTAGAGAGTCATCTATTTTGAGTTTTAACCAGAAATGACACTCCTCCGTACGAGAACCAGCTCGACCTCACAGCACGATCCAAAAACATCAGCACTCTGTACCTTTGGACGTTCGTCTCGGTGGATAGAGTTGTAGAAGCAGTCTTGGACTCACAGGTCATCTGTCCGTGAAGTCCAGTTGTACCTTGGCGTGTATTCGCGTGTTGTGACGCCTGCCTTCCTCGTCAAAGACCGTGGCATGTCCTGGTTAGTTTTCAAAATAAAGCGTTCCTCCAGAGAGTTCGTTAAGAACTTGGAGTTCTTGGAGATGACTTATAACTTGGCATGTTATAAGTCTTTAACTGAATGACGTGTCCTTAGCGTGTGACTGACGTCATCCAGCTCTTTGGGCAAGTTCACATCTCTCCTTCCTCACAGGAACTAACTGTTTCAGGAAAACTTAGAACCCTTAGTAGAAGATCTGAGATGAGAGAGACTTGTCTCTTTTTCATTGGTCCAGAAGAACCAGTCGAGCAGTTCACTTGTTATCACGATTCAAGGTGAAATTCAGAACGGAGTGAAAATGTTTAGGAAAAGTCAGAGTACTGGAGTCATTTTCATGAAAACAACGGATTAACTGTCTTCTGCCTTTCTAAACAAAACGGCCGGGTCTCTCTGACCCGAGTCTTCAACTTTCACACAGCAGTGGACACAGTGATGTGCAGAAGTGACACAGTTTCACTTTACAGAATAACACAGCATAAAAGCACACATCATGAAAATGACAAAATGTTATTCTTTTGATTACATTAGAGTAAAACTAAAGAAGCCAATACAGGTGACCCCCTACCTACGACTCCATCGACCTACGAACAACGGGACCTACGAACGTATCATATTTAATAAAAATATGACATTACTGTATTAAAAAAAAATATATATATATATATTTTTTTTTGTGTTTAAATGTTCTTAATTTCATGTGTACAGCACTTTGTTGCAGCTGTGGTTGTTTTAAAGGCTTTATAAATAATAATTATGATAAAAATGATCATTTCTGATCATTTTTGTCATGATTGCGCAATAAATGTGCAACTTCCGGTCATAACAGGAAGAAGGTCTCCAGTTTTCACGGTCACAAGTTAAGGCAGAACACCGGAGGCCATTAGGTCAGTCACGGCTGCTTTGAAAGTCTCCAGTTTACAGGGTCACTAGTTACAGCAGAACACCGGACGCCATCTTAGGTCAGTTTCGGCTACAGGGAGCCGGCCTTTGAAGACTGGTGACCAGGATGGCTTCATATGGATTAATTACGAGCTGGAAACGTCTCTGTGAGCTCTGTGGACGTCTCAGGCTGGAGCAGCAGCTGCAGATTGATCGCCGATCGCGCCGCACCGCCGCTCCAACACCAGCTCATGGCCTGGCTAGCAGAAGCTAACAGGCCTCGAGTGGGTCGCTCGCCGGCCGCGGCGCTGCTCGGCCCGACAACAATCAACGCATGGCAACCTAAGATGTCGGCTTTGACCATCTCAAAGTAAGAAATTATATTTTTATTTATTCTGTAAATGTGAATAGCAATGTTTAACATTACAGTACACTACTGTACATGCTTAAATGTGTGCGCGGCGCTCGTTAGCGGTATTTCCGCGGCCTACGAACGGAATAAGGACCTACGAACGGGACGCTAATTTCACCCCCTAGCTACGGCAGAATCGAGCTGCGAACAGTTCTTATCTCCCTAACTCGTACGTAAGTAGGGGGTCTGCTGTAGTCTCTTTTGGTGACTATGTGTAATGATTGAGGGTTTGAGTTTCACTAAATTGCCAACACACTGAGAAGTTTTAAAATGTTTATTATGAAATAGAAGGCTGGATCGGGTTTCACAGGTCACCGGAAACAGGAGCTCTAAACAGGAGAGGAGAAGGTTAGCAACTGGGGTGAACAGAGGGGAGGCTTTGACTTTGAATGAGTCAACTAACCTTCTCAGAGTTTGTTTATTCCGGGTTGACTTCCAGTTAGACGTTGAGCGTCTTAGATGTAGTCCACGATCACTTTTGTGTTTGTGATGCTTGATCCAGATGGACTTTTTAGTCCATGGGTTATCCGAGTTCCAATCCAAGGTCATGCACAATAATTCAGAAGAGAGAAACAGGTTAAGAGGAGCAGGCGTCTTACTTGGTTGGGGTACACAGGCGTGGGTCAGTTTCCAGGAGGCAGATGGGTGGAGAGATCCGTTCAGGGGCAAAAACACAAGGCAGAATCCAGAGGTGAGGTCCGAGGTCAGAACCAGAAGAGCTGAGGCAGAGGAGTATCCAAGAAGGGAGCAGGCAGGAATCTTTAATCCATGAAACAGAACCAGAATCGAGACGAGGAGAGCAAGACTAGACATGAATGCTGGATAACTACTCAGGATAACCTTTTCATAAATCTGGCAGAGACTGAGAGTGAGGCTGGGACTTATATACTGGCTGCAACAGGTGGATGAAATCTAGCTTAATTAGCTGCAGCACAGGAAGGCAGGAAGAAGGCTGCTGCAGCACATGAAGGCAGGAAGAAGACTGATCAGAACACACTTTACTATGAAAATAAACATTGAACTAAAACCAGATGAACGTGAATGTGGATCATGACACTATGTTCTCAGATTACAACTAATGGAATAATTTGTAGTAAATGTCTTGTTTTACAGTAAAGGTCATCACTGAAACAGTTCAAAAATACAAAGGTGTATCAGAGCGGGCACGGTCATGCCCACTACATTCTACACTTGAAAAGCGTATCTTTTTCAACTTTAATGCGGCCCGAACCGCAATGTGGACCCCCCCCCCACACACACACACAAAAGTTATATCAAAATGTGCAATTACTTTTATTGGCATTTTACCAATTTTACCATGGCAACATATTGTGCTAACTAAGATGCCAAATTTCACAAAGGAAATGAATAGGAGAAAACTCTTCACAAAAACTGAGTAACGTATGGAGCCATTTTGGTTCAACGTGCAAGGAAGGCACCTATTATTACCTATTATTATTATTATTATTATTATTATTATTATTATTATTATTAATTAGTAATATTATAATTAACATTAATTATTAATTCTAATAATTGTATATATTCATATTATTAATTATTAACATTAATAATTAAAGTTTGATATTAATATTAATTATTAATATGAATATTATTAATATAACTATTGATTAGTAATAATATTTTAATATAGATTAATACATTAGCAATATATTCATACTTATTTATATTGATAATTAATAATAATAATTTATATTCATATTAATAATCATTAATATTTATTACCAACAACACCTTAATAATAAATAGGCAGCCCCCATCAAAGTTTATCCAGGAACTTTCTAGTAATTGTTATAATGTTCTTGCCTGTGTGCATGTTTGTTTGTGCCTGTAGCAAAATCTCATGCATCACTGAGCAGACCTGAATGAATCTGGTGACCCTGCAGTTCATCAAATTCCTGTCTTGTTTGATTTTCTCTCCCCTGTAGTTAAGAATACAGCTGAGTCTAACTGGGTGTGTTTTCCGTGGTAAATGTTTGGTTTACCTGTCGTTCAGATCACTTGTTAGTCAGAGGGGCTGAGTTTCAACATGTCCTCATATGCAGCTGCCAGTTCCCTTCTTCCACTGACGGCCTCTTTATGAAGAGGTGATGAGCAGGGGAGATCAGGGGGAGAGAACACGTTGTTGTACCTGATGGGAAACGGCACCTATGCCTGAGTCAGAGTTTGGTTACTCAGATTTGTGTAAATTTCCTAAAGGTTGTGAAACAGTAAAACATGATTGTAAACTTCTTTCAAGCTAACATCTATTTTTTTGTTTGTTCATCAAGCTCAAAAACAGTCGACTTGGATATAACTGCTGCTGTCGTTTAAGTAAATTATCCTTTTTAATTCCATTTTTAATTCCGTTTTAGGTGTCTGACTTGCTCACAGACTGTAAATTCTGTCATTGCAGCTCAAAGAAGGATAGGAGGAGTTTCCATGTTCTCCTTGTGCATGGGTGTGCTTTTTCCAGGTGTTTCAGTTTCTTTCCACAGTCCAAAAACATGCACGTTATGTTAAATGGAGATGCTAAATTAGCCTTAGATGTGAATGGTTGTTTGTCTGGATATGACCTTGAGATGGATTGATGACCTGTCCAGGGTGTACCCTGTCTCCACCCAATGACAGCTGGACCTAAGCCCCAGCTCTGTGTAGCCCTGAACAGGATCAGATGCGTCAATAAATGGATGGGCAGCTCAGAAGGGCCCATGTTTAATAATGAGTTCCAACTTTTTACAAAAACTAACAGTCCTAGTGGGCATGGGGTATGCTAACCAGCTAACTGCATGGCTTTATGTTTCCTGTACATTAGACTGGCTAACTCATAACTTTAAGCAAGCGTTTATGATTATATCTAAACCTGTCCAGCTGTTACTTTCAATGAGCTTTCATACAATTCTAACATGGACACAACAATAGTACCGCTACTAAACATTTAACTTTATTAGGGATGCACAATATTATATATATATTTTCGATAACCGATACAGATATTTTATATGCGTTCCTTTGTCAGAACATAGTCCTCTTATTTAGGCTTATTTGCTACAAAAATTGTGCTACAGCTGTAAGAGCTTGTGACATATACAGTATTCAGTAATAGCCATATGATATGCATAGCACTTTAACTTATATTAAATGAAAAGTGTTAAATGTTATTTATTAGCATTAGTCACCTGCAATGCTGTTTCACATGTGGAAGCTTGTTCCAGGTTCCTAGCTGCAGTGTAGGATCTTCTGCACTCCTGTGCATGAAGGACAGCCTTTTAATTTCAAAGTTTTTGTCTATCCATTGTGCCGTAAGACTAATCATGCTAACCGTGCTAACACTTGATGTTTGTAGTAAAACTCACCCAAGAGCTATCGGCTATTAGCTTCTCAATGATGTTGGAAAAATATATGGACGATGTAGCGAGGCCCAATGTAGTCCAAAAACCTTCAGAATCCAACATCTTCAAAAAAATAAATAATAATAATTCCACATTGCCGACATTTTGAATTTTCCTCTCCTCCTTGAGATCAGGTAGGCACCTCATGTCATCGTGTTGTGCTGCCGTTGCAGGCATCCTTGTCACTGGGTTGTCATATAAAAACAGTGTCTTTTATATCTGTGAGTTATTTAGATGCAATGTCCGATGTCCGATATTGAACTTTAATGCTAATATCTAGTTTTATATTTTGTTATTTAGTTTTAGCAGGTCGCTTTCGTAAATGAGCCATGAGGCTCAATAAGATTTACCTGACTAAACACTGTTGGATTTTTACTATTGAGCATGAACTTTGGTGTTTTGAACCTCTTCGGCATGACTGTCTCAGAGGAGTTGACGGGGGAGAGGGTGGGCCCAGATTGAAGAAGTCCTTTGGATGATGGACGAAAAGTCTCAGGAAAAAAAAAACTGTCCAATGACCTGACTGAACAGTGTTGGATTTTTTACTGGATTATTGAGCATGAACGTTGGTGTCTTGTTATTATATATTTCTTTTACACTATACATGTGTGCATCAGTTATTTTGACTGATCTGTGTAAAATGGTAAACTATGCAACACAGTGAACATTTTGAGGAGACAACTAATCATGTTGCAACATGGATAATCTTTAATGTTAATACTTATCTGATACAAAAGTGTCACAGTGTAAACTTTCACAGTTAAGAATCACAGTCATAGTTGTGAATTGTGAGGTGCTTTGCAGTAAATGTAAACTTTGCTTTGCTTTTCTGTCAGTTAGTTCGGCTTCCCCTTACTCACTCCTCTAAACCAAGAGTGCTCAGAAAACCATCTGCTGCATTAAATGCTCATAACTACTTTACATATCTGCATTTTTAAAATGGGCCTTTAAATGCATTTCTAAAGTTGGATTGACATGTCTGCTTGGCTCCAACCAGCTCTGTCTCAGTCCAGATTATTCAAGCATGCTCCAGTTCTTTTACCTTTCTGTTTGGTTCATAGTACTGGCCTCAAAGCATTTTTAAAGTATTTTATTTCCCCCCACTGAAGTTCTGGTCAGTCTTCCACAAGGCATTGTGTGACAGTTTTCCCACCAAACTCCCAAACCTTGGAAGCCAGTGTTTTGATACATTGTGTGCTGCTTCCAACTGAAAAACACATTTTTAAGCGATTGTTCAATTTACCAGTCAGAAAAGGACAGAAGGCAAATGATTCAGTTGATTTAACCACATCTGTTTTCATAAGTTAAACTTTTTTTGAAGCATGTATAGGAAAACAAATGCAAACATATGCATGTACAGAAACTGAGCGCTCTTCCATTCAGTCTGGAAACTGGAAACTATGAATGAGATGGATTTTTGCTGACATAAGTTTTGGTTACATCAGAAATGATACACATTTGGTTTTGAATAACAATGTTACACATAAGGTCATTGTACTTTAATTTTAAGAAAAACAAACAAAAAAACAGTCATTTCATTTGGCTGTAGTCCAGACAACAATACTTTTTATCAGGACCCTTTATTGTCAAGTAATCAGCATATATCTAACAGAGTTAAGTCAGGTCCTCTGGACGGATTCTTTTGTTGAAACGTTTCATCTTTCATCCAAAAGACTTCATCAGTCCGAGGAGCCGTGACAAACTCAGTCTTACAAATAGCACCTTCACATCAGCAGTGTAGTCTCAGAATCAGAATCAGTTTATTATTGCCATTGTCAAAGAATAAAATTCACTGACTAGGAATTTGCTTTGGCATAAAGGTGCAATAAAAATAAGTAAAAATAGAATAAAAACACATGTACAAACCAACCAATAAACACAATGCAGTACAGCACAATATTCACAATATTCACAATAAATGGCAGTGACAAATGGTGCTTGAGATAAATGGAGTGATGATGTACAGTTTTAGGCCAGTGATAAATGATAAGGCAGAGTTAAACAGTAACAGGATTATGAATGTTCAGAAGAATGGAAAGAAACTGTTTTTATGGCGGGAGGTTCTGGTCCGAATGGACCGAAGCCTCCTGTCTGAAGGGAGTGGTTCAAAGAGTCCATGTGCAGGGTGAGAAGGGTCAGTTCTAATCCGACCAGCTCGTCCTACGGTCCTGGAGGCGTACATATCATGGATGGATGGGAGACTACAGCCGATGACCTACGTGATATGCTGGTATACCCATTAGAAAAATTTGGTAATGTCCTTATACCCACTTAAAAGTGCCCATTGATATGTTGAAACATTGAAACGTCTGGGCGAAATGCGACATAAACGTCCTCAGAGAGCAGCGATGTCCCTCTTCCTTTTTGGGAGGTGGGGTGAGACGGATGGACAGTCTGTTTTCCACTAGGCGCGTGTGCCACCGCGAGCTGCTCCAGCTACGTGAAGCTAGCGGGAGTGACACAGAGCATCGCCGGAACAAGAGTGTGGGGCTTTTCAGAATAAAAGTTTAGATTGGATATTTATATTTGGTCATGTCAAAAGTATTAGTAACGTTTGAAGCCACCAGCGTGAAGTTTTGAGAACAATAAACAGCAAAACCCTTATTAAACAACAATTCTTGGTCATTTTACTCTTTAAAAAAAAAAAAAAAACATTAAAAACACTTAAAAAACATTCATATTTACATGTGCCACTTAAAGCCAAAATAACTTTCATATTTTGTCCAATTTACTTTGGAAGTCTGAACAAAAAACAAAAAACAAAAAATATGATATGCATGCGTGTGTGTGTGTGTGTGTGTGTGTGTGTATGTATGTAAAATGTATATAAACATCCATCCATCCATTATCTTCTGCTTCCTAGGGAGGTGCCACAGGCAAATCCCGCCACCCCCCCCCACACACACACACACACAAAAAAAATAATTATATATATATATATATTTTAAACTATTACATTGTACTAACTGGTGCATTTTGGTTTCCAAGCACAGTATGCCCACTACAAAAATGTAGACTACACCACTGCATCACACAGTGGGTCAACCAGTTTAATTGTGCTCAGATGGTTTCTGGAGTCCATCCTCTCCCTATGAGACTGAGTTTGTTGTGTTTTCTTGGACTGATGAAGTCTTTTGATGAAAAATGAAATGTTTCAACAAAAATAAACCAGCCAGAGGACCTGACTTAACTTTGTTGGGTTTTATAGAAAAGTTACAAACCAATAATATCTTACTTGTTACAGACAGCTGTTTGAACAACCACCGTTTGGAGAAATAAAGTTTAACACTGAATAAAAGGAAATGAATGTAATTAAATGAACTGTGATTACATGGTGCCTTTCTGGCTTATCAAGATACTCAAAGTGCTTTACACTACAATCTGTGTCCTCATTTACCCATTCATACAGAACTCTACTATATATTTACAAATAATAATCAATAGTTTAGATCACATTCATAAACGAATGGGACACACATCGGAGGCAATGAGGGATTCAGTGTCTTGCCCAGGGACAATTCAACATGTGACTGCTGCTGGAATCGAACCCACAACTCTCCCATTGGAGGACGACTGCTCTAACCACTCAGCCACAGCCGCCCCACTTAATAATATTTACAATAATAATAATAAAAAATAAATATTTTGGTAGCAAATAAGAAATAAAACAGACATAAAATGTAGAAAATACTTCTTTATAATGTATTTACTTATCCTATCAAACTTTCAAACATTGATCATATCTGACAAAAATGTTGCAGTGACTGTTAATCCAAACAGGGTCAAGACCAAAGTTGTTGTCTTGAAATGACTCTAATCTAAAATAATTCATAACAGTTTGTGCAAACACATTCTTTATAAACCTTCACATTGCATCAGTTTTGATTAAGTGATTATTTTGGTAGTGATAGAAGTGCTCAAGGCTGCATACAACTAGCTGCTGCCACTGTTATCACATGAAAAGAACCATACAATTCATTATAAACTACAGTTTACTACAAAACTGATGGCATTAATTTACCGTACTTGCCACCGAATACGTCGCATTGCCGTATGTCACATCAGTTCAAACATGTCTAATAAAGTGGAAAAACTATAAGTCACTTTTCCGCATAAGTCACATCTATTATGTGTCACCGCTGACGCATCACGTTTGTTAGGCGTCACTGCTGACAACTCGGAAACATGGGCCGGTGTTGTGCCAAAAATCGATTGGCTGCCAAACGACTGTGGCGGAAGTGTGCGCGGGAGGACTTTAACAAGAATTTAACAAGATTAACACTTAAAAACAATTATTTGTTTGCTCAAAATAATAGCAAAGGTGTGTCCCAGTTGAACTTTTCCTTAATAAATGCACTTTAATGGTCAAATCAGCTGCATTTCACCTGGGCATCACGGTGAAATGCAGCTGATTTGATGTTTGCTCCAGGAGTTCCGGAGCGAGACGAAAGTGGCTTGATATGGCAAATCAAGTGTCTCATTAATAGCCACGTTTATCTATTAATGAGCCACTTGGCTTGCCATATTAGTCGCGGGCCCTCTAGTGGCTGAAAATGGTAGTGCTCAATATTTTCCATGTCAGAATGAATGAAATCATCAGATCTCAGACAAAAGTTGGATTATATCTATGGGAGGAAAAACATACGTTGCTTCACTGTATAAGTCGCAGGCATGCTAATTTATGCAAAAAACTCCGACTTATACATTGAAAAAATATGGTAATTTTTATGACCTGCAAGGACATTTTTTTTACATTTGAGTCATATTGGAATATCAGCAGCCCACTTTGGTTTTGACCTCACTTGGACTAGCTGTTAGCGTTTCAATCCAATTATTAAATAAAAAAATCTTGTTCTCCAAACTGAGGGTGTTCAAAGAGCTATCTACTACAGGTAAGATAATAATTGTTCATAACCTTTACGTACAACCCCACTTCAAAAGAGCTGAACTGTCTTTTTAAGGTTTTTAATCTAATATAAACAGTAATCTGATCTAAAGTTGGCGGTGGAAGCCGACACACATGACTGATCTCTGTTTAAAGACACAGTTTGCCTGTTCAGGTGACAAAGTTAAAACATCGTCTAGCCTCTTGTAAGGTGCTCCAGATAAGATTGCAAATATAAATGGGGGCACTTTGTCACTAAAAGGGCACGTACCATATGATTCAAGAAACCACAGGTGGAGGAGAAAAGTCATACTCACCCAGTAAGAAGCCCTTTTTTTTTTTTACCCTGCAGCCATTTTGCATTTCATCTTCAGACACTTTGGTTTAACATCTTTCATATTTTACACCTCAGGACGAGCGATGTGCCCTTAGGTTTAATAATAATAATAATAATAATAAACTTTATTTGTATAGCACCTTCCTACAATGCCTTGCATTGACCAAGGTGCTTAACAGGATAAAAAGATGAATAAACTGGAACAATAAATCAATGAAAATAGAATAAGAAACAGCAGTAATAAAAGAAGGCAATGGAAATAAAAATGCTACATATTAAAATATCAAAAATAATAAAAGTTACACACTGAAAGCTTTTTTGAACAAATGTTTCACATTGTTTCACAAATGTTTCAAATGTTTTAATAAATGTTTCACTTAAAAGTACAGTAATGTTCATTTTAAAACATTACTGCCCATGTCTTTATTTTTAGTCACCCACAAATTTACTTTTTATTTTATTTTAAAGTGCGCGTAGCGTAGACAGACTCAGAATAAATAGATGAGGACAAACGAAACATTGCAAAGTAAAAGCTCCACCATTGTGCCTTTGTTTCTGCCCACAGTAATGCAGGTCATATATCAGCAACACACTCACTGGAAACAAGATTACCCACACCTTTCACCTACAGAGTGCACAAATAAATCTTGTGCTTACGTTAAACAGCGTGTTGGCTCAGAGTCTCAGAGAGGAGCAGTCTTCTGGTTTCAAAGTTCACTGCTGTGTTAAAAGGTTCTGCTGTAGGGAGTGTCCATGTGTGTGTGTGTGTGTGTGTGTGTGTGTGTGTGGATCCATCACCGCAGAGGTTTGTGTGTGTGCTTGGTGCCCAGACTTGTTATAGGTCAAGCTCTCTTTTTTTAAAATATATTTTAAAGGTCACGCAGGCCAGATTTATTTTTTGGATCGCTTGCTGTTCAAACTAAATGAACACGCCGAGTCTTTTATACAGGTTCAATATGACCTGCTGTATGGGAGAAAAAGAAGTTGATCATAAAATGTGCAGAACATGAGTCTGCAGGATGTGTTTCCTGTGTTTAGACTACAAAGATAATCACTCAGGTCATCTTTAATGATGACACTGTCTCTGCCTTGTGTCTTCTATCAACATCGCTGATATTATCTCAAGTATTCCTCTTTCTGTGTGTCTGTGTTCAGGCTTCTTGCAGGAGCACCCAAAGAAAGAGCCGCTTCTCTACAACATGTCAATGAAACAGGTGCTGTTTACGCCTGTCCCATCACCACAGACCCTGCAGACTGCTCCAGGATGGATCTGGTCAGCACAAGTAAGAGTCATGCATGGTTCTTTTTTATTCTCTCTTGGATGCAGCAGAGACTGGCCCATTCATCTACTGTAGTTTGGTCTCGATACACAAACCAGCTGAGTTAGACATATTAAACTTTGAAGGGAAAAAACAATATTTTTTTAAAGGAAAAATACATTTGTCTCGTGCCCTTTTAGTGGCCAAATATTGTATTGTATGTTTTATCTTTAAAATTGAGATCCCAGTTAATCTACCGTCCGATACGCCGTACACGTCACTGTGCCGTATAAGTCGCATCAGTTCAAATGTGTCTAATAAAGTGAAAAAAAAACAAAAACATAAATACGTTGCTTCACCGTATAAGTCAAATCTATTAATCGTCACTGCTGACCACCTGCAAATGTGGGCCAGTGTTGTGCCAAAAATCAATTGGCTGCCAAATGGCAGCCGCTGGAGTGTGCACAGGAGGACTTTAACAAGAATTTAACAAGATTAACACTTAAAAATAATTGTTTGCTCAACATTATAGTAAAGGTGTGTCTCAGTTTAACTTTTTCTTTATAAATGTAATTAAATGTTCACATCTGCTGAATTACGCCTGGGCGGCGCAGAAAAATGCAGCTGATTTGACGTTTGCTCAGAGCGAGACGAAGGTGGCTTTGTATGGCAAGCCAAGTGTCTCATTAATAGCCATTTTTACCTAGCCTGGTTAAAACCAGACCCTTGTCCTTCACTTCGCTTCAGACTAGGGTCTGGACTTTCTCCATAGAGAAACGATTCTTGCTGGAGGCGTGGCCTCTGCCTGAGGAACAAAACCATTGGATCTTAGAAAAATTTTGAACAGGGAAAGCATTCTGCTCCCTCCCCCTCTGTGCTCTGCCGAACTTGACATCTGCTCCGCCTCCTGCTGCAATTTCTCTCGCTTCCTGCATATTCTGTGTTTATATGTTATAAAACGTTTGAAAAAAATTTAATAAAACCATGTAGCGCTGGTCCAGCACACCAGAAGACCAGAAAATATGCAGGGACTCGGACAGCAACGTAAAACCTGAGTTTAATTCTCTCGTGACAACCTCAGCCATTTCCTTATTCTTTGCACTCAGCGGAGAGAGAGGAGGAGGAGGAGGAGGAGGGAACGATCACTTGACTTTTGGCAAAAAAACAAAATAAAACTCCAGATAAGGGATTAAGAACGGGAAATTAATACATTTGTGTCACATATAAAACAGTCCTGCATCGCTTTGCATCGCTTTGAATGAGAACATGCGGCTGTTCGCTGGCTGCGCTGGGACAGGTGGGGGCGTGGGTTAGGGACCAAAACTCCGTCCCTTCTGTTCTCTGATTGGTCCGGTCAAAAATCTACCCGAGAAATCGTTGTCAATGGGAGAAGTCCCAGACTGAGCAGTGAAGGGAAATGAGAATTGAGCGGAGCTGCGTAGGAATGGCGAGGGCCAGGCTAATTTTTACCTATTAATGAGACACTTGGCTTGCCATATTGCTCAAGGGCCCTCTAGTGGCTGAAAATGACAGTGTTCACAATTTTCATGTCAGAATGAATGAAATTGGTCAGATCTCAGCCCAAAATTGGATTATAAATATGGGGAAAAACATAAATAAGTAACTTCGGTGTATAAGTCACAGGCATGCTAATTTATGCAAAAAGGTGTGACTTATTCTACAAAAAGTACAGTATATACCGGTAGTTTGATTTGAACAAATTTGAGACTTTTTAAGGTTTGATCTAATTTTTCTGCAGATAACTTGTTTTGGCAACTGCTATTGAAAAGTTAATTTGTTCTTGTACATTTAGCTTTGGGTTGTGGTAAACTGGTTGTAGGTTAAAAGCAAAATACACATGTCAGTTTGTAGTGGTGGCCATCTTGAATGACCTCCAATAGTTAACAGCAAAGTCTTTTTCAAAGATCTTGCTCAATATGAATGTTTACAGTATATGTTGGGGTCTTTCAGCTCCTACGTCACTAGATTGCTGAGAAAAAAGCAACAAATTCATAAAAAAAACCTTAGTGTGCTGTCACAGAACAACTAAGCTGCATACTTTCAGGTATTTGTGTTAATAAATAATGTACATTTTAATGCCTGAATTCATTGTCCTTAGGCAACTTTATAATTTAACTTAAATGTTGAGAAAAAAAACTACGGGCTCGGGCCGGGCAAAGTTGGAGTTTTTAGGCCCAAATGCAACTCTATAGCTATTTTTGTGCTTTCTATTATTCTAGTTGTACATTAATCAAATTTTATTAAAATCCACCCTCTGTTTATGCAAAGTATTTTTGCTAACACAACAACAAGCAAACATACACACACACACAACATTTACACCTACCTTTTGGCGGTGGGTGTTAATATTAATGATAATAATACTAATAATAATATTAATAATAATAATAATTGAAAGAGACCAGACAATGTAACAATGTTTGCTTTGAAGCACAAGTTTAGCAACAACTTGTTAATGATTTCAGACTTTTGCGTTAACACCCAGTTCATTTGATTCATTCACAGCGAGTTCATCTGAGATAGTGGAAGGCATGTGGCTGGGCGTGACAGTGGCCAGTCAGAGGGGTCTTCCAGACGGACGCGTCTTGGTGAGACAACACTGCGTTTCATGTAGCACACAGCAGCATTAAGATGATACCTGTCAGGCGATACTGTTACAATTTATGTAATTCTTTAGTGTCACACAATATTGCACCTTTTTTTTTCATTTAACAGCAGCCGGGTGCAAAAATATGATACTGCTTTAATTATTTTTCAAACAAGAGCTGAGATTCTGTTGTTAAATAAGACTTTACAATGATACGCATGCCTTTGAGCAATAATGCTTGCATTGTGTAATTCATAAAGCAACAGCATTTTGCACAAGTTTTGACCTACTTGTTGGTTTTAAACCTTTTAAGCAGTGTATTTCTATTTTATTTTATTATAAATGTGTATACGTATTTTTTAACACAGACATGCTTTAGTTTCAGTAAATGTTAAGCTGCTCAGTCTCTAGATCTGTACTTTTCTGTGGTGATCAGGCATGTGGGCATCGGTACGTGAAGATCCCCCAAGGAGGCTCAGAGGAGCAGAGGCGGATGATAGGAAAGTGTTTTGTGAGAAGTAACGACCTGACCTATGACATCAGTGATGAGTGGCAAACTGATACGTATGAAGTCTGTAACCCCAATAATGATATGGAGGGGGAGGGCTTATGCAACATGGGCATCTCCGCTGGCCTGACGGACACTGACATCTACATTGGCTCTACAGGAAGCTACAGGTGGCAAGGTAGGAACGAAAACTTTGATTTTTAAATGAACTTGTGAGTTTTACTTTAAGAACTGAACCGAGTTAGGCTGAATCTCAGTTGACCCCTTTCTGCTTGCAAAAAACAAGATAAAAATCTCACAAATGTTAATATTGGCGGCACGGTGGTGCAGTTGGTAAAGCTGTTGCCTCTCAGCGAGAAGATCGCCGGATGAAATCCTGGCCAAGGACCTTTCTGGGTGGAGTTTGCATGTTCTCTCCGTGCATGTGTGGGTTTTCTCCGGATACTCCAGTTTCCTCCCACAGACCAAAAACATGCATGTTAGTCTTTTCATTCAACCTTTATTTAAACAGATAAGTCACATTAAGCCTCCAAGACTCATTTACAAGTGAGACCTGTTGGACATACAATAAAAGTGGTGAAAAATGACACACAGGGTTTGGAGACAAAAAAATTCCTAACACATTTTTGACCTCTACTTGAAGGTCAAAAATTTAGTAATGAAAAAAAATCTTGCACACAAGCACATCTTGACGCTGACATTACGCAGAGGGGGTGCGGTGGGGGACTCAAAGGCAGTGAGCACCCATGGTCCGCAGAGGCACAGCAGAGTTCAGATAAAATCACTCAGTTCATATACAGTAGTTCCCTCTGGAGAGATCTGTGCACACTCAGGCGGGCTGCCGAGGATGGCCAGAGGCGGATCCAGAGTCCTGAAATGATGACAGAATGTTTATTCAGCTGGGCTCCTCTGAAAAGTCTGTGGAATTCCTCAGTAGAAGGGTTGGGAGGTTGAGAGTGTCAGGTTTACAAAACTTCTGCAGGTGTGTTGAGATAAGACGGCCTGTCAATGCCAGTCAAGGAGCCGAATTCCAGATAAACACAATTGTTTTGGGGACAGGCAGAACTTTAATGACATCTACCTTCAGTCTGTGTTGGTCCACTTGCTTCCGAAATGTCCAAATTAAAATGACCATTCCAATGGAACGTGCCTGAGAAAAGCCCCGAGATCTAATCCATCCAGCCAAAAGTCTGGGTTCTCAAGACATGAACCAAGCCATCATGTAAGGCAGGCAGCCTGACCAGGTCCAGATTTACTGCCGACGTCTTCCTTGTGTGTTGATAGACCAGGAACCAGCCGAATCCATAAAGCAGGAACCAGTTATCATAAATCCAATTAAATATGCGTCCTTAAGATCCACAGATGACAGCAGAGATATAAAGTTGGTATGGTATGGTATAGACACATCATCAAGTCTTCCAAGTCAATGAGATATCCAGGTGTGTGCATGCCAACAGGGCAAATCGGCTCGCCTACAGCCTGTCTTCTCTTTAAAGAAATGTTATCAGTTGTGTTGAGGGACCAACTGACCAAAATAAAGTCCATAGTTATGATTCGGAAGATTTTGAAGAAGAGAGGCTCTCAGACAGTTTCACAGACAAGACAAAGCAAAAGCAAAGCGGAGACCGAGAGGAGACGTCCGCCCTTGAGAAGAGCAAGTGTTGAATGAGTCTGTCTGATTGGTAACTCTAAATTGTTCCTAGGTATGATGAGAGAGTGAATGGTTGTTTGTCTCTATGTGTCCCTGTGATGGACTGGAGACCTGTCCAGAATGTTGCCTGCCTCTCACACAGTGACTGCTGGATATGGGCACTAGTAACCCCTGCGACCCGGAAAGGAAGGAGGGTAAACAAAATCAATGGATGGTGGGATGTTAATATTTTCCTTTTTTCTCTCCACATAAAAATCCAACAACGTTTTTTTTGCCTCACTTTTATTTAGCTTTTCATTTTTTAAATTTTGTATGTTTGTGTGTGTGTGGGTGGGGTGGGGTGGGTTACAATCTCCAAATTAGATCAAAAAAGGCGTTCAATACAGGATCAACTGGACTTTATTTGTTGCAGAAAACCTGTATTGAACGCCTTTTTTGATTTCATCATGTCCTGGACGACTGAGAATCTTCACCAGCATATCTCCAAATTAGGTTTATAAAAAAAGACAGATAAAAGTAAAAGCATAAATTTTTAACAGCATTTGAACTTTTAAGTTTTCATTTACCTAATATTTGAATTAGTTTGATCATTGTCAATAAAATCACTTTTTCTTCATTGCAACTGGCATTATTAAACTAAAGATTCAGAGAAATTCAGATTAGAAATACATCTGAATCTTTGCTGTTCGAACTGTAAATCAACAAGACCTCATTGCCAAGATTTATACATCCAGACATTGAGCACTCTAAGTGCTTGGTAACTGTACAGTACTGTACATCTATTTATTTATTTTAAAAAATCGTTTTTTTCTTTTTGGTATGTGATCCGACTTACAAATTTTCAACTTACTAACGGCCCGTAGGTACGGAACTTGTTTGTAAGTCGGGGACTACATATATA
>JBBPBX010021762.1:25015-42057 GCA_038048925.1 Garcialebias charrua | reverse complement strand
TATATATATATATATAAATATGATGAACAGAAATTCTACCATTGCTGTTCATCATTCTTTAGTTAGTAGCAGGTCACTTTTGTAAATGAGCCCTCGAGGCTCAATGAGATTTACCTGACTAAATAAAGGTTGAATGAATGAATGATATATATATATATATATATATATATATATACAGTATATATAAATAAAAAAATTAAGGTTCATTGATAAACTTCATCAACTCGTTTAAAAGTTCTTTTCTTTTAATTGAGGATTTTTGGGATTGAAATTGCCCCAAGGCCACACCCTGCCACAGATCTTTGGAGGACACCCCGCGTGGAGATGGTCTTCATCTGGTCTCCATGGGTCAGTCCTCAGTGCTGGTTGATCACCTTCGGTCTCACGCAGGTGCAACCCACTGAGATGAGTTTGGACTCCAGGCGGTGCCTGGCCCTGGCGTCTTGACTCGCCTCAGAACCAGCACCTGATGCAGAATGGGACGGGACTCCAGGCCCCCGTCCTCCAGTCCTTGGTGGTCCAGGCAGGTTTTGAGCAAACAGTGAGCCTGCGACAGCGCATGAGGGAACATGTTGTCATCCCTGGAGATGCTGAGGACAGAGAGGAGACAAAAACTGTTAACAGGACTCTGAGCTTCATGAAGGACAACACACTGAGGAGCTGAAGCCTCACTTGTAGGTCCACGGTGAGATGGAGTCGCTGGCCAAAGAACTGACTTTTAGGCTGGGAATTAAATTGTTTGGGTCCAAACGCAGAGGGACCGTTTCTTCTGCTAAACCTTCAAAGGACTTCCTGTGTGGCTTTGCTGCTGTCTGTGGGACCACCACCATCATCATCATCATCAGGACAGCGCTGACAACCTGGGGAAGAAGAACATTCATTCATTCAACCTTTATTTATACAGGCTAGCCTCGTTGAGCCACGGGGACTCATTTACAAGAGAGACCTGTCTCACTCACACCCAGGGTCAATTTAGAGTCACCAATCAGCCTAACATGCATGTTTTTGGACTGTGGGAGGAAACCGGAGAACCCGGAGAAAACCCACGCATGCACGGAGAGAACATGCAATAACAAGTCACTTTCATCATTGTCGTCGTAATGTCTAGCGAAGACATACTGAAACAAAAAAAATATAAACGTAAAAAACAAACTAACATTGATACTGAGGAAACACATTACATATTTTATTAAAGCAACAATAATCAAGTTTGATCATGAAATAAAGAAACATGTACTTGGGAACCAGTACAATAAATGCTCTCAATAAAAGTTAATGAGACTAACTCGAAAGTATAGACAAAATCATATTTTTAACACGCACTAAAATACGTACGTTCAGTGCAAGTGTATGTTATACATGAACACAGAATTTTAATTAAGTCATCTTTTTAAAAATTCTTAAATTTATAAAGTTGTACATTTTCTGTGACGCGGTTAGAAAAATAAAATAATAAAAAAATAAGCTTCAAAGATATTTATTGTCAATATTGTGCATCTGTATTATTCTAATTTTATGTCCACTAAAATTGCAGCACAGAAAAGCCATAACAATAAAGAAATACATTATATAAAAACTGGAGCGTGAGATCGATAGGCGGATAGGTGCAGCATCCGCAGTGAAGCGGGCGCTGCACCGGTCTGTCGTGGTGAAGAGAGAGCTGAGTCAAAAGGCAAAGCTCTCAATTTACCGATCGATCTACGTTCCCACCCTCATCTATGGTCATGAGCTTTGGGTTGTGACCGAAAGAACAAGATCTCGGATACAAGCGGCTGAAATGAGTTTTCTCCGCAGGGTGTCTGGACTCTCCCTTAGAGATAGGGTGAGAAGCTCAGTCATCCGGGAGGGACTCGGAGTAGAGCCGCTGCTTCTCCACATCGAGAGGAGCCAGTTGAGGTGGCTCGGGCATCTGGTTAGGATGCCTCCTGGACGCCTCCCTGGTGAGGTGTTCCGGGCATGTCCCACCGGGAGGAGACCCAGAGGAAGACCCAGGACACGCTGGAGGGACTATGTTTCTCTGCTGGCCAGGGAACGCCTTGGGATTCCCCCGGAGGAGCTGCTCCAAGTGGCTGGGGAGAGGGAAGTCTGGGCCTCCCTACTTAGGCTGCTACCCCCGCGACCCGACCCCGGATAAGAGGAAGAAAATGGATGGATGGATGGATTATATAAAAACAACTATTAAACTTTGGTTTTTGTTTCTGCCTACCATAATATCTGGTGGAAATACATTTCATAAACAATATTAGACATACAACCTTACCATCTACATTTTAAAATTGTGTAATAATATTATGATCACAGTTATATTAGTTGCAGTGCAAACCATAAAATAATCTTGACATAAATATGTTTTCCCCTTACTTACCTTGTTTCCAAAACCTGAATGGGAGTCTCCCCAAATTCACTTCTTCTCAGACCTTCCCCAAAGTCATCATCTCTGCATAAAAACATATAATGTAGTTCAAACAATAATCAGATATTCTTTTCAACACATTTATCACACAATGACAAATTTATCTAACATATCAAAGCATGTAGGATGATTTAAAAATGATGATTTAAATGATGATTTAAAAAATAGCATCAAACAGCCATCTTCCATCCTGTTCTGCTGCTAGAAGTAAAATTTGAACTTTTTATGCTCTCCTTTCATCCTGCTTCACTGCAGGCTCATGTCCGCAGCAGACAACAAACTCGTCCACCCCACCGCAAGTTTTACAGATTTTATTCCAAAAATTAATGATTTTTGAGGCCCTTTATACAGGTAAACGTCCAAAGAGGTTGAGATGTATGCATCAACAACATATATTGTGTAGTACAACTAACAGACTTTTCGATTATGACCACCAAATGATCAGCAGACAATATGCTAATTGCTAGTTCTTGTGATCATGCCTATCTCACACAGACAGCGCAGTTACAGTACTTTCATCATATCTGCTTGCTGATCCACAATACAATAAGTTAGGATAACTAAATGTACGTATCAAAACAATACTGAGGTTGAATGAGTTAGCTGCTGCCATTAGCATCACGTCAGCTGTAGGCCGGAAAACGGTTTTAGCCTGTTGTAGATAATAACATGGCATTTGCGCTATCACATGATTGAAGCAAAGACACTTACTTTTCAAGCAGGAAAGTTGCTAACTCTGCATCGCTTGGCAATCCTTTGAGCACGAAGCTCTCGCCACCTCCGCCATCTTGAAACAGCTACTGTTTGAGACGGGAGCGTGCCCGGCTGCTGCGCGCAGCCGCTGGGAGAGGCGGGGGGAGGGCGGGGGAAGCTCGTTCATGAAAATAACTCTGTTTTTATTGGCTGGTCAAAAACGGCCCGCTCTGGTTTTTATAAATGCTATTTTAACCACCGGGAGACGCCAGAGGAATATAGTATTTCTCAAAGATTACCTGTTTACCATCACTCTGTCAAAAAATAGTGACAGAGAGAAGAAATATGTTTATAAAAAAAGCTACATACTGCAACTTTAAGCACTTATATATATTTTTTTAACCAAGAGATCTAAGAGGCTGCAAGCAGCATCTGTATGTTGGCAAGTAGACAAGATAAATTAATTAACCCCAGACCACATCTGCACCCTGCTGGATCTCTGCCTCTCCACCACTTATTTCAAGTTCAATGACTGTTTTTACAGACAGAAGCACGGCTGTGCCATGGGATCTCCAGTGTCACCCATTGTTGCAAACCTCTACATGGAGGAAGTGGAACAGAGAGCCCTAAACTCCTATGAGGGGACAACTCCAAGCCATTGGTTCAGATACGTGGATGATACCTGTGTCAAAATCCAAGCCAGGGAGGTGGAAGCGTTCACCAGACACATTAACTCTGTTGATAACAACATCAAGTTCACCAGAGAGGATGCTAACGACAATAAGCTGCCTTTTTTGGACTGTTTGGTGCATATGGAGGGAGATGACAGTCTCAACATTGAAGTTTACAGAAAACCAACCCACACAGACCAATATCTCCTGTTCGACTCTCACCATCCACTGGAGCACAAACTTTCTGTCATCAGAACTTTACAGCATCGGGCAGAACACATCCCCACAAGGACAGAAGGGAAGGAAAAGGAACAGAAACACATCAAAAAATCTCTGCAATCATGTGGATATCCCAACTGGGCGTTTGTCAAGTCAGCAAGGAAATCTGTTAAACACAATAATGAACAGAAAAAGTCTAACAGACGGAAAAACATTGTCATTCCTTATGTTGCTGGAGTCTCAGAGAATTTCAGAAGGATTTTTAACAAACACAACATCCCAGTACACTTCAAACCCAGCCGGACTCTCAGACAGAGGCTGGTGCATCCGAAGGACAGAACCCCCACACACAAACAGAGTGGGGTGGTTTATGCAGTCCAGTGCAGCGAAGTCTGCTCAGACCGTTACATCGGAGAAACGAAACAACCTATCCACAAAAGAATGTCTCAACATAGGAGAGCAACCTCCTCTGGACAAAACTCAGCCGTTCACCTCCACCTCACGGACAAGGGACACTCCTTTGAGGACCAGAATGTTCAAATTTTGGACCGAGAACACAGATGGTTTGAGAGGGGGGTAAAGGAAGCTGTGTATGTTAAGAGAGAAAAACCTTCTCTTAACAGAGGAGGAGGTCTGAGATTTCAACTGTCTAAGACCTATAACTCAGTTTTGGATTTGATTCCGAAACGTTTTACACCGGATGGGAGCAGGGATGCCTTGTCTGTAAATTAGACTAACAAAGTTCTCTGAGTAGCCTCTGTTGTTGTTTGGGAGGTGTTGTTTGTCAATTTACATACAGTTTTGTGTCTTCTAACAGAGACCTCAAGGGAACCTCCTACTGTTTAAGGTGTGATCTTTCAATTTACATGTATGTGTTACAAACCCCCCTTTGTTAAGCTGGGATGTGTCGTTTTGTCAATTTAAATAGAATGGGCATGTTAGTTAATTTGTGGTGTTATTTCAGTTTCCAATTTCATATGTTGGTGCGTGACTTGTAAGCCTGTATAAAACTTCTCGTTCTCACAGCTTCCATTCAGAATTGAAAAAGACTTCTGGACAGAAGTCGAAACGTTTTCTGCAACAAATAAAGTCCAGTTGATCCTGTATTGAACGCCTTTTTTGATTTCATCATGTCCTGGACGACTGAGAATCTTCACCAGCATAAATTACTGATGTCAAAACTAGAATAAGCAATTTTTCAATGTAAAAAAGGCATTAAACATAAAAAACGTATGGAGGGAATAATCTAGAGTAAGTGTAGAGAGATAAATAAAAAGGAAAAGTTAAGAGGAGTGTTATAAGCTGTGAGCTGACAGGTAAATTAGCATGTGTGGCTAATGGGGCTCAATGCAGCCAGGCCCTCGAAGGCACCCTATCACTCTGGCAAAGAGGCAGCCTGTTGACCCAGCCAACACCTCTGTCAATGCTTTCTTAGTTTTAGCATTTAAATACACCAACAAACACCCTCCTGGCACACTTAATGACATACTAGCAACAAATGCAAAAAACATATTGAGCTGTATTGTGTGTAAATATAGTAGGATTCACAAGAATTTTGAGACAATTCCTAAAATTGTCAAAAATGATTTAAAATACTGGCCATCTACAGTAAGTCATCTTTATGAAGCTCTTTGTGGTGGTTTGAGATGCTGTAAAAATCACAATGTGTCTCTTGAATCTGGTATGTCATGTTGTTTACAATCTGCTCATCAAGTCCCTCCCTTGCTGCACAACTTTTTGCTGCACCTTTCTGCACAGAGCAGAAATCAATAGCCAAATTGTTGTTCTGTGAATCTCTTCATCATTTTTTTTATCCTCCAAACACTTTGCTGTGTATACCCTTGACACCGTCTTTAGGTCATAAATCAAAGCCTTTGCAAAGTGATAGAAGATTGAATGTATGTCTGCATACACATGTGTGTGCATGTGTCAGAATAGTGAGTGTGTACAGGCATAAATGACTGCAAATCTGTAAAAAAAAAAATAGACCACAGCTGAGTATTCTCGTACATCAACATGCCTGTCTTCTGATAGCGGGCGTCTGAATGTTTCATCTAATCATTAAATGCTGACAGGCTTCACAGAGTGGCTCTAGTAATCCCTGTTAGAAGAAAATAGGGCCTGACTTCATTAGGTCTGTTAGCACTAAACTGCCTTACACGCACTCATGACTGGTTTAACCTGTGTGGAGATAAATTGGAGAGGAAAGGAGAAGACAAAGTGGGCAGATGGAAAGAAAGGTGAAATAAAAGAAAAGGCAAGGACAGTGACATTTAAAGAGAAGGCAAAGGTGCTAAAGTTGGGTGCAGAGGATGAATTACAGAGAAACGTTGGGTGGAATCAGGGGGCACAGAGCGTGTGAACCTGGAGTTTTCAGAAGCAGAGCAGGGGATAAAGCACCAAGTGGTGTTTGAACAGAAAAGGATTTAATGATGCAAAAACGAGCAAAACAATCAATTAACTTGTGTTGCAATTAATCAATTACTGCGCTGGCACATTGACAGCCAAAGTGCTTAACAGAGATTCCAGCGAGAAGCTCCAATATGCTCAAGAATTTGCATTGACCTCTGTGCACACACATGCATCCCCGTTTATGCATTAGCTAATTTATGCTTGTGCATATGCACCTAAGCCAATAAAGATACGCTCACACATTCTTGTTCTCAGCATATTTCTCCGGTATATTCATTTGGTTCCTCTGGTAGGGTCCCCCCCCCATCCCCACTCTCCCCTCTCAAAGCTCAGTCATTTTCTCCTGCCAGCAGAGATTTTTGGCTGGCTTAAGTACGCCCACAGGCTCCTGAGGGACAGCCCATGACGGATGGCACTGCGTGCAACTCCGATTCGATTCAGCCCATTTGATAAATTTATTGCTGGCATTTTGAAAATGAAATTAGAGGGACGTCTCCTGGAGACTGTTTTTCCAGCACAGGTGCCATAAATATACTTCATTTGGCAGCAAAGTGGGAGGAGGAGTGCAAACGGGGCGGAGAAGTGTTGGATAGAACATGTCAAGGTGTGGGGTTGGGGGGTGGCAAAACGAAGGGATGTTCCACAGAAGCAAAGAACTAAAGAGTAAGGTCAAATTCTAATGAGGTCTTGTTTTAATCATGATATTGGAAGAACTCTAAAGGTTAACCAAACTGAGCTTCAATCCCACCCAGTCGTTCAGATTGTGTGCTGCTCTTCATTTAAGCATATTTACTGTGGCACTGCTCTCCCATCCCATGCTCAACTGTAACTATCTAAGCCTGTGGCTTGTTGACGTCGCAACTGAACGTAAATGCTCTGCTTTATCCATCTTTAATGCTAAGGTACATGCAAATGGTAAAATGGTAAATGGAGCTTAATTATATAGCGCTTTCCAGTCCCCTATGAGGGGCCCCAAAGCACTTTACAATACCAACCATCCACCCATACATACACACATTCATACACCGGTAGCGGCAGACTGCCATGCAAGGCGCTTTCCAGTCCTACCGGGAGCAACTCGGGGTTAAGTGTCTTGCCCAGGGACACAACAACACATGGTGTGGGGAACCGGGATTTGAACCTCTGTAGTGGGCATGACCTTGTCCACTTTGATACACCTGGGTACTTTTGAACTGTTCCAGAGATGACCTTTACTGACCTCTCAGTAAAGCAAGACACTTACTACAAATTATTCCATTAGTTATAATCTGAGAATATAGTCACCAAAAGAGACTATTTCTATCTTTGATTTTATTCTAATGTAATCAAAAGAATAACTTTTGTCATTTTCATGATGTGTGCTTTTAAGCTGCTGTTATTCTGTTAATATGTAGTATTACTGTGTTACTTGACCATATAATGGTGTCATAGTTGAATTTTATGTCAAACTGTGCTTTTCAGATTTGTTTTAGAAGTGTTAAGACGCTAATCCAAGTGTTTTTCCTCTTGGAGTCTATGAGTCTGTCTTTTCCTAAACATTTCTCTCTGCTGCTAGTTGTGGCCTTGTACTCTGATAACAACAAGTGAACTCCCCGACCGGTCCTGTCGGACCAATGGGGAAGAAACAAGTCGCTCTCCTCTCAGAGCTGGTACTAAGTTCTAAGCTGTTGCTGGAACGGAAGAGTCTGCAAGAGTTTGGAAGGAACCAGAAGGTTCCTGAGTTTCTGGGAACTTCAAGACTTGAAGACGTCCCAAAGAGCTGAATGAATGCCTGTCACCCGCCAAGGACAGTCATTCAGCTAAGGATTGTATAACATGCTGTTATGAATCCACTTCGAACGAGCGTAAGCTCAAAACTTTGTTTATTCCTTCCTGGAATAAGCTTATCTTGAAGTCAGAGGCCAGGAGCTGACATATTTTCTGATGACCAAGCGGAACCCAGGAGACGTTGGAAACGTAAACGAATGACCAGTTCGGACGAACTGGGCCTGAAGGACTGTGCATCTTACAGGCTGGTGTCATCTCTTTATCAGACTCGTCGTCGAAAGGTAAAGAGCTGTTTACAAACGTACCTGGATTTTAGCAGAAATCTGATGAGAAGTGTCACTTTGGTAACATGCTCAAGACAATTTCCTTTAACCCATCTCTCCATCTTTCCTCCTATCCTTTTCCCTCAATTCTAAGCTGGAAACTATTTTAAGCTAAAGAGCCCACAGACTAAATATGTTTAACATCCAGTATTGAAGTCTGTTGTGTTAAATTTAAGTGTGCTGACGTATTAAATTGAAAGAAAGTGAAATCATGTCAATCAAGTGTAATGGTGTTAATTTAGTTGATTTATTTTAAATAAATGGTAGTGTCGCCTGGCATACCAAACTAAGTTAACTTGTCCATTGTCACTCTATGGCTTCTGTTTTATTTATCCATCATAAAGATCACAGAAATATTGGGTAAACTGAAAAAGAAAGAACCCGTGAAATTACTATTCAATCTGAATAAGTAAATTAAGGATAAAGAGGTCAGCTTAATACTGACCCCTGTTAAAATCCTTTAGTTACATCTGGGTGACACCGTATGTGTTTAAAAAGATACAATATATGGTCTCCCTCATGTTTACTTCACCTCCAACCTTCCGATTGGGGGACGACTGCCATTACCACTACACCACGGCCGCAAGACAAAAAAATCCATACCTATAACTATACATTTACTTTCCAGTTTTGCAAGAGTGCACACACAAATGTGTCTTATGTACATTATCTTTTGCCTCAAGGCCCTATGGTTCTTCAGTACCGATTACACTGTCAAAGCAACTTGGTCTTTTATCACTCACAATGTATAAATGAACAGAGCAAGCTATTTTTCTTCATTGTGCTCTTGTTGTGTGTGACTTAGAGACTTTGGTTTTAGTTGCAAAGTAAACAGATTGAAACTCTACTTCCAGGGTGGCGAAAACAAAAAAAGGCGCACAGCAAAATGATGTTATATGGATGCGGACACACACAGGCATCGTCAAATGAGCGTTCATTCATCGTCAGGCTCTCTTATGTGCCTACCGTTGAAAAATGTGTGTGAGCCCAGCTTTTGGAAGGATGATGTACACCATTCCAGCCTCTGTTCCCCTTCAACATTCATCAAAGAGGGATGCTCGGGCAAACTGCATAACTTACCTTTATAGGCCAGCCCTGACAGCACTGTACAACCCATAGTCATTGCATATACAGACTCACAATGGTATGTTTGTGTGTGAGCAAATGTAACCCGTCACAATGATCCACTCCATCAATCACAGGACGCCCTTTCAATCTCTGATTTTATTTTTCCTACTTGTGCATACAAGTCACATCTACATTGGGGAAACTAAGCAGCCGCTTCACAGAAGAATGTTCCAACACAGGAGAGCCACCTCCTCTGGACAAAACTCAGCTGTTCATCTCCACCTCACGGACGGTCAGATTCCAACTTTCAAAAACATATAATGCAGCCTTAGGTCTGAATCCCAGACGGTTCACACCTGATGAGAACAGAGAAGCCTTTTCTGTGAATTAGACCAACAAAGACCTTAAGAAACCCCTACTGTTAAGGTGTGATGTGTGATTTGTCAATTTACATAGGATGTGTGTTGTTATCTCAGGTATGTGTGTGTGTGTTATCTCAGCTTTCAATTTACATAGGTTTGTGTGTGTCATCTCAGCCTGTTATAACCTCACTCTCACACAGCCTGCTCTTTGAATTGAGAAAGCCTTTTTTTTCATTCATTCAACCTTTATTTATAGAGGCTAGCCTCGTTGAGTCATGGGGACTCATTTACAAGAGGGACCTGTCACTCACACCAAACAACCATCCACTCTCACACTCACACCTAGGGTCAATTTCTTTTGGATGAAGGTCGAAACGTTTTCTGTTACAAATAAAGTTCAGTTGTTTTTGTATTGAGCGCTTGTTCTGATTTTATCATGTCCTGGATGACTGAGAATCTTCACCAGCATACAAGTCACATCAAACTGAAACCGTGTTTCCATCTATTTTCATTTCGAATTTTGAGCTAATTTTTGAAGTCTCGCAAAAATGTAAATACAAATTAATGCGGATCAGAAGTGTTTCCATCAACTGGCTTGAAGCGCATCTACCAGGCCACGCACAGCGTCATTACGTCAGACGTCAGCGTCATTACGTCAGACGTCAGCGTTACGCATGTCTACAGTAAACAGGAAGTAGCGGTTGAAAACAGAACCCGACCACACATCTCGGCAAAATGGAGAGAATATTTCAGGTATGTGTTGCTATCGGGCAAGTTGTATTTATTCTGTCATGCCAACTAGTTTTAGCGATGTTACATGTTGTCCGGAGCGGAAACAGCTGATCAGTCACATGACGTAAATGTTCGCTACGGCAGAACTGAGTCGGCAAATCTGTTTCCATCTGTCGTTTTGCGCATCAGCTCTGTTTCAAAAAAACCCCAAAACCACCTCAAGCGAGCGTATCAACTTTTGAGCGAATTAGAGGAAGTTAACTCGAATTTTGCCGTTTCCATTCAGCTTTTCTGATGCGATGCTTCAAAATGCGCATCTAGAAACCTTGATGGAAACACGGCTTGAGAAGTCAAAATAAATACTTTCACTTTGCTGTAGTTCAAAACTTGTTAAAAATAAGCCCTTAATTCATTCCAGTACAGAAGGGGAAAATATACATGTACACAGTATATATTTCCTTTTTTTTCAAATCAACAGATTCCTTTTGCCTGGTTGTCTGCTTTGGCACGGCAATCACATGAGACACACCCCCTCTGACATTACTGCATTCTCTACAGGAAGAGGCAGAGCTGTGACGGCCTGATGCAGGCTGCCATTTAGAACAAGACTCCTAGAGTTGTTTAAATGATTTCACTGTTTGGACTCATCATCTTACAGAATCCAAACAGCCTACAGGTACGTTACAGCAAACAGTTACTCCCCCCCCAAACACACCAAAATACATTACCCATCTGTCTCGGATGATCCATTATGCAAGACAGACCCTTCCCCCAACTTCAAATTAGCACACGTGAAAGTGTGGAGGAGTCTAAATGGAACTGTGATTAGTCTTAACATAAGTTGCACAAAAGGTAATCTTAAACAGAAACCGTGGGGCTGTCTGTCATTGCAGGGTAATTTACAAAGTAGTCTCAGTATCAGTGGGTGGGATTGATTGACTTTGTAATCAAACAGACTGTTCTGCAAACAAATAAACCTCAAAATGACAATTTCAAATCAACTTCAGCAAACACCATGCAATCCTTTTTCTATTCATTACCAAAAACCTGAGATAGCAGACCGACATTCAGAGCGACACAAGCACACAACAGACTTCTGAAAGAGCATGGGAATACACAGGCGACTGATTGAATGCTGACTTACCTTTTTGTGTTGACACTGTGGTACCTGAGCAGAAAAACGAGACAAATTAAGGACTTGTTCACCTGAGGAACCCTCGTGGTATGAAGCCAGCTATGAAATGTATTTTTTAAGCTTTTATTTAGCTACATTAAAAGAAAGAACGCCGATCGACCGCACCCGCGCATGCACGAGACGTGCACGTGGCGACCTACTTTGTTAAATCTAGCTGATTTGACCACAACGTGAAATTATGAAGGAACGGTTCAGCTCAAGCACCCTCGTGATATAACGTCAGCTATGAAATATATTTTTTAAAGCGTTTATTTCGCTACATTATATAGAAATAAAGCCGGCTCACGCAGGGCTGCCAACTCTCACGCAATGACCGTGAGACACACGCATCTGAGGGGTTTCACACGCTCTCACGCCGCATTAACATTTCTCACGCTGAAAACTGACCAACGTCAAAATCTGAACTCCGTTCCACTTCCGTCTTGAGAAAATACGTGAATCCACTCCACGTTTTCGCCACAACCCTTGGTGTTCTGCATGAGAACATCCACGTTGTTATCCAGTCCGTATTTTTGCTCCAACCTTCCATCTACCTGTAAACAGTTTGCAGACAGACGTGAGTTTGCACGAAGCAGAAAGTTACTGACTAGGCATGCGGTGTGTGCGCTCTGACTCTTCCCAAATTGAAGTAAAAGAAAGGAAAGGTGAGTGGTTAAATTACATTAATATCAAACATGTTAGAAAGTAAGGAAAAACTAGATGGATGCAGCAGAGAAATAGGGAAATAAAGTGCAGTATTATAGCCAAACGTGCTAAATACTGTAATGTCTGCCTAGCAACACCAAGAGCAGGTCAGATTGAATTGAAAATTAAGAATAAACACAAGTAAATAATGGTATCTTGTTAACTGAGTACATAGCCTGTATAAATAAAGGTTGAATGAATTTAACCAACATGAACATTAACCATTTCAATTCTTTAAAGGATTCTAAAATGTCTAAAATTTGCTGCTAAATGCTAGGAGTTTGTACAACACATTTTACCCACTGTCTTACATTTGTAAATGTCTGTGTTGCAGATGTTAAAATTCATTCACAAGCTGTGTGCGAAGAATTCATGCTGCCAACAGCCCTGCAGGGCTGTGAACAGGCTCGTGACTTTCCCTTTAAAGAAAAGGCAAACCCTTTACCAGGTAAGTGTTGGAAAATCATTCATGATTATTTTTGATACCTAATATTACAAGTGAGTATGGGGGAACCCAATATGGTGTCACCTCCTGATGAGAAACCTGCTAAGTTTTATTAATTTTATTAAGAATGACTTTCCCACAGACCAAATTGGTATTGGTAACTCTAAATTGTCCCTAGGTGTGAGTGAGAGAGTGAATGGTTGTTTGTCTCGTTTGTCTCTATATGTGGCCCTGTGATGGACTTGCAACCTGTCCAGGGTGCACCCTGCCCCTTGCACTGTGATTGCTGGATATGGGCACCGGCGACCCCCGTGACCCAAAATGGAAGAAACGGGTAAAGATGATGGATGGATGGATGGATGGACTTTCCCAGTAGCCCAACAGCACATGACAAAGACTAGGAATAGCTTGGCACTAGATGGTACCCTCTCCTCCATCATGGCTATAAAGATGGCTGATTTGGAGCCATGCTTGAAGTGGGAACTGTCATCTACAATCATCAAGGCCTCTAAGAAGGCCACAGGCCTGTACAATCAATCACACAAAATATGAGACTTGAGGAATTCCAGCTGTTCCCAGCTTTTTGTGTGAAGACCACACAGTTCAAAACACTTAAAATTCAATTGTTTACAACTCTTCTTACCATTTAGGCACTGTATTTATATGTTTTGTTGTTATGTACATTTTCTGCTAAACCCACTGGAAAATGAAGAATGTCTCTAACTTTTCTCTTGTCATTTTTGACTAAACCTACATCATAAAATGCTCTTCATACAATGTACTGTAACAGTTAAAACACAGTCAAAAAGGTGGTAAATACTAACATTTATGGAGGACTTACTGACATTATTAGAAATAAAAGCAGAAATATATAAATAGACCATTAAATGAATATATGAACTTAAAGTTTAAAGTTTAGTTTAAAACAAAACAAACAGGAAAACACCTGTGCTTTTGTTTTAAATTAAACCTTAAACTAAACTGAGGCCGCACAGACATCTGCACGTGGATCCTGCTTTATCCTGTCTGTTGACCAATAGGAGAAGAGTCAGAGAGTCAGAGTCAGAGAATCTTTATTGTCATTTGCACCGCATGCGGTACATGTGATGAAATGAGATTATGTACACAGGATCCCAGTTACATTCAACAACAAATGCAAGAGAAAAACAGTAATAACATCTAGAATTAACTAAGAAAAACATCAACTAGAAATACACTAAGCACTAATGTAATAGAAAAACAAAATCATTACAAACAGCAGCACGAACATGAGTCTATATGAGCAGATGGTCACAAATGAACACAGCAACAAGAAAACAGATCAGCATCAGCATGATGTGATATTTNTACATCCCAAACACAATGTTCTGACAAGTCAACTTGCACACCTAAACAAATTTTTTCTTAACATTTCCCAGTGTCTTTAGCACCAAATTCACCAAAGGGTTGCATAGATTTTCCTTGCACCAGGGGCAATTCTAGAATCTGCCTTTCAAGGGTTCTTAGCCCCCAGTGCTGGCATTGCTCTTGACTTGAACAACATGATGGCCATTGACACTGGTGTGGGGATCTGGGGCTTCTCCCATAGAAACTTTGAATAAAATAGTTTATTTAACAACAAATTGATAAAATTGTTAAAAATCAAATTTTAAAAGCGTTGGCAACGAATTTCATTATTGATTCGTTGTGTCGCGCGATTATGCTTCTTTCACGGCGCTGCAGTGCCGTTTAGTTCACCGGTAGAGCGTTGTCAATGCTGGCTGACTGAATAAAGTAAAAGATAAAAAAAACTCTGCAACGTGCTGCGTGAGTTGAACAGAGCGAGAGTGGGAGGCGGAAGCCCCTAACCCCCAATTTACACTACATGCGTTCCGGCGCCGCTCCACTCCGGTCCGACCTCCGCAGCAAATACGCACCCATTATAATCAATGAGAGCGTTTACACTGGCTCCGCACGGCGGCGGCGCGAGCGGCGGCGAGCGGACGGCAGTCCGTCAAAATTAGATCCGATCCTATTTCTGCCGGATGCCGGAGCTGTGCCGGAGTCAACTTTTAAAGATTACGTCGCACCAACAGGAAAAGGAACGAGCACAACATCCGTATTTACAAAATAAAATCACCACGGGCGGACTAATCCTAGCTCTATACGGATTTATTTGTACAAAAATGCTGTCAAACTATCATTTATGACTACGCCTACAAACGAATGAATTGTTTTGTTCTGACTTCCTTATTTATCACTTGATTTATCGCGCAATCTCGCAATTCCCGCGCATGCGTCTCGTAGCGGCGCATCCAGGCGGACCGGAGCGGAGGTAGTGTAAACTGGACTTGAAACGCTCAGCTGCGACCTGCGGAGCGGAGCCGGAACGCATGTAGTGTAAATTGGGGGTTACAAATGCTTCTGACGCCAATGCTGGTAAGACATTTTCATCAACGTTTAAAAACAGTCTGTGTTCACACAAAACATTTTCACTGCACAGAACATCTTTGTGCTGGTGCTGGGAGATGACTCCAGGTCCTATTCTAAAAGTTATTTAGTAGGCTGGGAGTCCTAAAACCAGCTCTGTGGAACTTCCTTTTAGATTGTGATAGTGAGTATTCTAAATTTACTGCAAATTAATTGACTGAAATGTGTCTGTTCAATGTGGCGTTGAGTCTTTTTGAGATTTGTTGCTGCAGGGCAGTACTCTGGGTACATATTTTACTTTGTACGTTGTTTAAGTTCAAATACATTGAAACCTCATTTAAGTCATTGTTACTTGAAGCTGAATTGTTTGTTGTTAAAAGCAGTTGTTTGCACTTTTCAGAGATCATTTTTAATAAATGTTGGCAATATGTCATGATTTTAGTACGAAAGAGTAGAGCTGCCACAGGAAGTAAAATGTTTCTTAAGCTGTATCTAGTTATAATGAGATAATTATATAATTATCTCATTATAACGAGAAACTATCTCATTATAACGATATAATTATCTCGTTATAACGACATAATTATCTCATTATAATGAGAAAATTATCTCCTTATAACGAGAAACTCTCTCATTATAACGAGATAATGATCTCATTATAACGAGATAATTATCTAGTTGATAATTATCTCGTTGATAATTATCTCATTATAATGAGATAATTATCTCGTTATAACGAGATAATTATCTCGTTATAATGAGATAGTTTCTCGTTATAATGAGATAATTTTCTCATTATAATGAGATAATTATCTCGTTATAATGAGATAATTATCTCGTTATAATGAGATATAGCTCAAGAAAAATTTTACTTCCTGTGGCAGCTCTACTCTTTCGTACGAACATCTACAAAGAAATAATCTGTTTGAAGAAGTTCAGTCAGGGTTTAGAGTAGGGGTTGAACGAGTACATAATTTTTAAACTCTACATTAACATAAAAAAGCTCGATTAGTGCTCGAGTAGTCAATGATGTCATAGAGGCAAAATAAATAAATATATAAAAATGCATAAAAACTTCATTATTTACCAAAAAAAAAAAAGACCAACAAAACATTGGGAGCATTTATTATGCTCCTATCATTTATCATACTGCAGATAAGTCACAGGAAAAACAAAACTATTAGTTTAATTATAATTATTAACTATTAATATTAAAAGTGAAAGTACCGTGCGGCGCTGAAACCGAAACTTAAAAAACAAATGGGGCCACGCCACAGCCACACCGCACCACCGCCTGCAGTGCTGTGCAATTTAGGTTTACTTTTAGAGATTAATGTGTTTATAGGTTTTTAATAGAGAGATGAATATTTGTTGCGTTTTGTTTGTGAAACGAGAGAGGAAGCCGTTTCGGCCGTGTTGTATGTGACCTGCAATCCAACACCGCCCCCTCCTGTCACAATCTACGGTGGTGACAGAAGTTAATTCAATGAGCAGCAAAGCATTCTATAAAATTATAAACTGTTTCATAATAATAAAACACGACGCATTTTTACCTTTTTGACAAGACTGGACCAGCTCCATACATCCGTGCGCACAAAGGAATCCATTTTGAAGCGTCTACTAAAAGCTACCCAGCGCTCTGTTTTTAT